>JAGVVM010006909.1:0-27153 GCA_019149425.1 Psidium friedrichsthalianum
GTGACTGTGTAGAGAAATTCATTTCACAACTTTGTAAACTGTCACTTTCTACTCATTGTTTGTTTTAGGTTTTGAGTTTTATCGTGCATTGGAAACGAGGGATTGTGCGTTATGGGCGGATGATACATCCACGACCCGGGCTTTAAATTTAGAGATCTTTGTCCATCCATCGAAATTTGCTCATGCTCTTTGACTTGTGGCAGTTTTATGACAGGAACATTGGCGATTGACCAGCGATCGGACTATCAAATTGTTCAAGGGGATGTACCTGCATATATCTGAATTGATGTGACAGAAGAAAATGTTGATCTGAGACCCGGTATTGTCCGAATTCAACCGCCAGTAGTGTGATTTGCACTCGACTCTTTGGCATATAGACATGGTGGATCGTGCAATGGAGTTAGATGCCCCACATAAATGTTTGATCTCCAATTCCGCAGCCGACCCCGAACAGGACATGAAATATTTTAGAAGGAATTCCCATATTTCCTCTTTTGGCACCAAAGAGATCGATTTTTATAAGATTTTAATTTTGTCAAGAGCCGCTTGTGCTTGTGGCTATCACGGTTGCTAATCAATCTAGACTGGGTCATGTCTCTCGGCATTACTCTCAAAAGAAACAGGCATTGTGCTTGGATTGGAATGCGAATCGAGTTGATTAGACAGGAATGTTCGAGCTCGTTTCGGTTCTTATGACCTAGGCAACGATAAAACTTGATTTTCAACATGAGTTCGAATCGACACCATTAATTAATTAATTTGACTCTGAAATTAAACTCCAAATCAGAGGTTGAATCTTGAAGTGTTCAGTTAATTCACAAGCTGCGCGAGTTAAGTATTGCAAACTCAGCTTGACTGGGCTAAGTACTTGAGCTATTCGAATTTGAAAATACTTGACCCCGAATCCAAGTAAAATGTTCCCTGAACTCGAGTAGTTCACAAAGGTCGCTGACACACATTCCTATAACCCCAAAAAGCATTCTACGCATGGAGACCTTTTTCCACAGCTCTGCTCCTTAGTTTATCATTGATCCCACTTTCTTCTTGAAATGTGTTCCTTCATCCATGCGCGCCTGCAATTTTGGAGATGATAGGTCAGGATTCAGGAAAGGGCAGCTACGTTTGGGTGTATGATTCTTAAGGAAGATTTAAAATCTCTGGAAAAAAAAAAATTTGACAACGATTTGGATGATGGGAGAGATTGATGTTCGCAATCGATGTGCATTCGCTTTCAAACTTGAAGTTTTATTCTAGGGACAAATGTAATCTTCAGAGAGGTGTTGCAAACCACCAAGTTACTTTCCCACGATGAAAAGATTCTTGTCCAAGCATATTAACTTCATATGACTTTAAGGGGCCTAAAGGTATTTTACCTGGACCACCTGCTTGTCCAAAAAATCCAAGTTATTGCAGTTTCGTCAATTAGTAGTTCAAAATAATCACTAATCATTTTTTCATTGAAGGATGCCACCGGAGGAGGAAGATTTCAAAATGCTCTTGAAGAAGTTGTGTTAGGGGGACATTTGGAAAAGGCAGGTCTGATCATCGTGCCACAATATCCGATTGGGAATATAAACTGTGTTTCATATGTTTTAGCAAAAACCACTCTTTGTCTCACTTTAGGCTTGCCCTATTTTCCACCTTTTTATTGGTTCTTGACACCCCTACCATTTTGACCCAAAAAAAGAAAAGACATCCCCATCACATTAAATTGACCACCATTATTTCTTGTGTGTGCCATTCTTGATATATAAATTATTTCTTATCGTTTTTTCCTTCTTTCTTTTTCGATTTGACTAAAAGAAAAACTTACCAATGTCCATTCCAACAACTTTTTTTTCACCCTGGCTGCATCTTCAACACACATTATATTTACCATTTCCTTCATGTTTGTCTTTTTTTTCAACTTGTTCTTTATTATTATAATCCAGCGAGTACTGATCATTTACTAGAGTAAAGAAATGTTAGTTTTATTTGCAATGTAGTCAATTCAATGTAAAGGGGTGTCAAGAGCCTATTAGGAGTGGAAATAGCGTGAGCCCTCACTTAATTTCCATTTTCATAAATTAGGGTGTGCATCGCTCTCAGTTCTAGTCCAATTTGTAATCGGATTAGACGGGGCGATTCTTGGTAGTTCCTAATTCCAAGGGAGGAATTGGGACAGAATGGATGGACACGGGCCTAGTGTGTGTATTTGTTTTTATTCATCAAGAATGAAAAAAGTATAGATTAATTGTGGGAGTAACCTTTTTTTACTCGTTACTTCCTTGTGATTAGTAATTTTCATCTTATACCTAAAATAAATCATATTAATATTGCCCCATAAACACGTGATTAAAATGGATATATTCCCAAATTACTCCCGAATTAAATTATACTAAAGGACATAACTCTTAAGATGGATACTCCACCAGGCGATGTTTGTCGAATTAGCTCCACAATATGCAACATCTTTTTCAGTAGAAGAAACTCGAGGAAATGAATTTAGTGCTTATAGTATCAACAGAATGGTTGAATTATCAAATCCGTTTGAATGCGGTAGATCCTGTGTCACGTTCGTCAAGCCAAACCTTATTCAACACAAGTAGACGGGGCAATTTGCCATACCCTACTTTCGGAAAAAAAAAAACAAAGAATTTAGTATTTGAGAAAGGTTTATCAATACCAATTGATTTGTATGCTTTTAATGATCGCCCGACCGAGAAAAAATAAATAAATCTTGCGTCCGTTTTGTGAAATAAAAAGACACTTAACACAAATTCTGTTAATACTGAGAAGGTGTTAGTCCTTACGGATGCAGCTATGATGCTTCTTGAGCTGTTGCAGTAACATTGTCGATTAGTTCCAACGGTGAAGACAGCGTATGATCATCCCCCTCTCCATGGATATTTTGCATTAGAGATGGAAAAGTCAAATCCTAGGATTGAAAATGAGTCGAAAGATCCTATTTCGAAACATCAGATTGTTTCCGATGGATTTAGAGTGATTAGTACCTTGAAATTAGAACCCTTATCGTATTATTGAAAAATATGCACCACGTATTAGGTCAAATTCACTGGTTGTCGCATTTTCGATTCTTTTAATTTGCCCCACAACAAATGAAAGAAGTATATCCATTCCCTTATCTGTACTTGTATTAAGAAATAAGAAGATAAAAAGAATCCAATCGACACATCTCTTATAACTTCTCATTTCATCTTAATTTGTACTTTGACCTTAGGAACATCCCAAGATGAAATATGTTTGTCCAGCCTTTAGGTCCAACCAGAACTTTGCTTTTTTGTTATTAGTTCTATAACGAAAATGGCCTTACCCACAGAGACGTGAGAGAAGTACATCAGAAGTGCCGAAAGTTTGTACGGCACTTACTTTCGTATCAAAAGTTTCCGCGGACCACTTAAGTGCTAAATCGGCAAAAAAATGATCACTTTAGTGCTTCCGGTGAGAATTTTCGGCCAAACTAATTACGTGGCACTTATAATTTAATCCAGCGTGGCAAATTTTTTAAAGAATTCAGTCTGAGCGGATTTTTAAAATTAAAAACAGCCAAAAAAAAAATTAAATTGAATTAAATTTGAAATAAGCTAAAAAAATTCAAAAAAAGAAAAAGAAAAAGAGAGGGTTGCACAGGCGGGCGAGGGCTTGCATAGCCCTCGCCGCCGCCTGCCGCCGTAATGCCCCACCATCGATGATTAGGTCGAAATTTCTTGCCGAAAGCATTTAAGTGATGTTTTTTCTTTGATTTGACATTTAAGTGATCGGCAAAAAATTTTTTATGCTAAAGTAAGCGGCTCTATATATTTTTGGACATTTAGGGTGCACTTTTCCCACGAAAATTATCAATAGATTTAGATCTGTTCTTGAAATATTCCTAGAACTCCCTCGAAGCAAAACCGTTCTCGATCTCTAAGCCAGCTTTACGGCTAGGTACCCCCACTGATCGCATTTATGTGCTTTTCTCCATGGGAACAAGGGGCCATCGGTCTCGTTCAATGCACTTTCTCAGCTTGTCTCCATCACGGGAGTTCCTATTTTACTTGTTTAGAATCAATTAGACATCCACAAATGGTGAATCTTCTCAAGAGCCCTTCCCCCCTCTACCCGTCGATTGATAGACAATAAAAGAGTCCGCATCTCCAACCACCGACTAAATTGTAGATGAGACCCCCATCATGGAAGATCTGCTGAAGATTTTCTTTCTGATTTGTTTGTGTTTGGTGTATTTCTTACCAATAATTATGATTTCCATTTGTTTATTAGTTAGCAGGATATCCGACCTTATAACTAAAGTAGATTGCTAAACCAACTGTGCTGTTAATCACCCCTCTATTTATAGATGAGACACCAGGTGAAACTGCTCTGCTCACAGATTTGTGATTCGCACGCACATAAGCTCTGATTTTAGACGGGGCTATCCAAAAAGTCCTAGACCTATTACATATCTGTCAATTCAATCTTAAACTTTTTAATTTTTTTAATTGAGTTCTAAATCTTTTCACATTTTTCCCATTAAGTCCATCTGGCCAACTTTGGCTGAAATTGCTAACGTAGACAATTTTAAATATCTTATCGAACTTTTTGTAATTTCTTGCCTTCTTTAGCTATTTCTTTTTTTTTTATTATTTCTTTATGTTTTTATCTTCTTATTTGCGGCTGGCGAGAGTCTTTGGGCCCTCGCCGGCCACACTGAGCGAGGGTTATAGTGTGTTTGTAATTCCTAGCAAAGCCATCTTCACGATCATTCTTGGAAGAACACACACATGGATATTTTTCGGCCAAAATTAATGAGATAGACTCAATTAAAAAAAACGCGAAAAATGCTTAGGACTCAATTGATATAATTAAAATTTCAACAAAAAAATTTGGGATAATTAGAAGGTTTAGAGTTGAATTGGCAAAAATGTAATATGTTTAGATTAAACATTGCAAAACTTTGGATTTCAAAAATAATGTTCTTTTGTTTCACTGTTATAATACGAACACGACTTTCAAAGCATACTTAGGGGACTTTCTAGCGTATTCCTAACGTTTCATCATCAGCAGAATAATGTGGAGCTTATCGAGTTAACGTTTTCGCAATCTTCAGCGGAGTGCCAAAGCCATGCTTGACGAATTGAGTCTCTGCTTCACAACTTGGCTTTCACGGGATTTCTCAAGATAAAACCACGTGCAATCTCTAGGATATTTTTAGAAGAGAAAATGACATAAATAATTCTTAAATTTTATTTTAACGTAATGTGCAACGTGGTCAAAAATTTTAATCTGTCCAATGTGATCAATGAAATTTAACCTAATACTTAATATGTCCCCGAACTTTTACTTTCTCAAATTTAATTTCTGAACTTTTAGTATATAATTATATGAAAATATTTAATATGGTCATTTCATTAATTGAAGATAGGAAACAACAATGACCATTTTTGTTTGTCCAAAAATTAAATTGAAAATGTAACATAGGTTTAGAGATCACATTGAATAAGTTGAAAGTTTAGACATCATATTACATATTAAGTCAAAATTCAGATACTATTTATGTCATTTTCCCTCTTTCTCTTCTTTCCTTTCTTTTTTTTTTTTTTGGAAAGCGAATCGGTCAGTAAAGTATGCGACCAAAACTCCGGTTCACGAAATAAAATTCCTTATTATATCTGCAATAGGCCTGTTTTCTATGGGCTGAATTTAAAGCTGTTGCTGCTGTTAAAGCAGTGCCCCATCCCGCTTGCAATAAATAAGTTGTACCAATATGATCCCCTCTGATTTGTGATTTGGTTGACTTCTTGGATATAGATTGCACCATCTCACTTGCAATAAATAAGTTGTACCAATATCACTCTCTCTAATTTGGTTGGCTTCTTTGTATATATTCAACATTATCTGGCTCAACTAACCAAGAAAAATAAAAAAAAATATCTGGTCACATCAGACTTGCTAAGCAAGTTGGAGTACTAAATTTTAAATCTCTTGACATGATCATTTGATTGGAGGAGTAAATAAAAACAACGAGAACCAAGAAATCGAAGGGTGCAATTCAATGTCATACCTAGCTCCTAGATTGATTGATAGCTTGAGATGCGCATGATAATATTTTTGAAAGTGGATTTTATTTCTGAAGTAGGAATCCATTTAATAATTTAACTTCTAAAGTAGAAATCCGTTTGTGTAATTTAAATTTTAAAATAGAAATTCGTTTGGTAAAATTTTTTACTTATGAAGTAAATTTTCACTTTTGAAGTTTTTTTTCCCTAATCTTGAGAAGTTAAAAAAAAATCATTCTCAGTTTAAGAAGTACTTTTTAGCTTACCCTCTTTTTTGATCATGCCTGCATTCGCCGACCTTTGCCGCTGCCCACCACCGTCTGTCGCCCATCGCTGATCACCGTATGCTGCTACCCGTGACCATTGCCACCTACCGCCATTGACCATTGCCCTCCACCGCCCACTGTAGACCTCCGTTGGCCACCGCTTAGGACCACCGCCACTTATCGCCAATTGCGCTGCTGCTGCCCCCCGCATGCGCTGCCTGCGACCACCAACAATCGATCACTGTTGTCGACAACCACCTCCCACCATCGACTAGTCAGTCGTTGACCACGGCCCGCCGTCGCCCCCCGCCGTCAATTGCCAATGCCTCTGCCAACCATTGACAAATACCCCACTTGCTGCCGCCGCCAGCTTTTGACCGTCGTAGACCACTAGCGTGACCATCGTCGCCCACCGTCGCTGCCAAGTCGCTGTCTCTAGTCGCCAGAGTGAAAAATAAATTATAATTTTTTATTTTTAAAATAAATAATATTTTTAGTAGCACAATTATTTTTAAAAAATTTAAAAATTTTAAATATGAATTAGAAATTTGTCGACCGTTAACAATAATTTTTCATAGAAGATTTTATGTTTATAATGTTTTAGGAGTAGAAATTTTCAATCTTTACCAAACGAATTTCTCTGATCAGAAATTAACTTTTGAAGCAAAAATAGAAAAATTAACTTCTAGTCAAAAGTTGATTTCTAAAGCAGAAGTGCTTCCTTGCGCGCCCTTGGCTTCTCATGGTCTTTCTTTTACCTATTTCGCTGTTGGTACGGTAGAAGCTATTCTGTCCTCCATTCTTCCCTCATCTTAAGCTTGTGGGGATCACAGCTTAGCTCTCTTTATTTTCTTGTGGTGGGGTTAGTACTACGCAGAAGAAATTAATTTTAGATACTAATATAATTAGATCTGGTCTTCGTAGTCAAAGTTCATTAGTTTCGTTCATCCGAATCAGAGCCTAGACAATCACATTAATAAGCTTTAAGTGCGTCTGCCAACTGCAAAATTCAGGAAAAAAAAAAAAAGGATAAAAAGAAGAAGAAATAAAATGGTTCTCCACTAGGCTGAGTCGATAGGCAGAAGCTCATTTAGCCCTCTATTTACTCAAGAAGGAAACATCTTCTCCGTCCATGCATTGCCTGGCATTAAATCCTTCAATTCACATCCGTCGAGTAATAACAAGTCCCATAGAAGCCACCACCATCACTCTGGCTTCTCTCAGTCATTACTCCGAGTCTGATCAGATGGACACTTTCTCCAAGCTTGGTGGTGATGATGACCATGTCCGCCACCTTCTTTGGCCATCCATCTCTAAGCAATTTGTTTCCATTTTTCTTGATCTTGTCCGGCTCTCCTTCCTTTTGGCCCTGCTCGCACTTGAAACCCTCTTTCTCCTCCAAAAATTGACACCCATCTTCCATTTCCTCTTCTTCTTGTCTTGCTTCCTCGTCTTCTTCTTTCTCAAACGGTTCGTTTCGAGCCCCGACCAAGTCTACCTCGTGGACTTCTCGTGCCTGAAGCCCCCAAGCTTTTGCAGAGTCCCGTTCACTACCTTCTTGGAACATGCATCCATGATCAACACCTTCGACCGGGAGAGCATCGACTTCATGGCCAAGATCCTCACTTCTTCAGGCCTAAGCGAAGAGACGTACCTCCCTCCACAACTGCACTACATTCCTCCCAAAACCGACTTCCAAGAGTCCATCAGAGAAGTCCACATGGTGCTCTTCCCAGTCTTGGACGACCTCCTGGAGAAAACAAACGTACACGCTCGTGACATCGACATACTCATAGTGAATTGCAGCGGCTTTTGCCCCTCGCCATCTCTCTCGTCCATCATCGTCAAACGGTACTCCATGAGGAGCGATGTGAAGAGCTTCAACATCTCGGGCATGGGATGTAGCGCCTCGGCTCTCGGCATCGACATGGCCGAGAGCCTCCTCAGAGTCCACAAGGACTCGTACGCCGTCGTCTTGAGCACGGAGATCTTGTCGACCGGCTGGTACTCGGGCCGCGAGCGGTCCAAGTTGCTCCTCAACTGCCTCTTCCGCATGGGAAGCGCCGCCATCTTGCTCACCAACAAGCCAAAAGCCAAGAATGCCTCCAAGTACAAGCTCGTCCACTCTCTAAGGACCCAAAGAGCCTTTGAGGATAAAGCTTACTATTCGGCGTTCCGTGAGGAGGACGACGACGGGAAACTCGGGGTCACCCTCAAGCGGGACTTGTTGCAAGTCGCGGGAGAGATGCTCCGGTACAACGTGACGGTCCTCGGGTCGAGAGTCCTACCGATCACGGAGAAATTATGGCACGGCCTCTCGGTCCTCCGGAAGAGGTTCGTCCACAAGTCTTGCGAGATTTACGTGCCCAACTTCAAGACCGCGGTGCAACACTTTTGCTTGCCGACCTCGGGGCGGCCGGTGATAAGGGAGATCGCGAAAGGGCTGAAGCTCGGTGAGGCGGACATGGAGGCTGCTCTGATGACGCTGTACAGGTTTGGGAATCAATCGTCGTCGGCGCGTTGTGGTATGAGTTGGCTTACCTCGAGGCTAAGCAGAGAGTGAAGAAAGGGGACAAGGTGTGGCAGCTCGGGATGGGGAGTGGTCCCAAGTGCATCAGCCTCATCCTGGAATGTGTTCGGCCCATTCTCGGGGAGTCCAAGAAGGGCCCATGGGCTTCTGGCATTCATGAATACCCTGTGGCCATCGATGAAGTTGGCGTTGCTTGACTGTCAGCGTTCAAGTCAGCGGAGGACGCACTTATTAAATTGTCGGTTATTTTCAGGGAGATTTTCTCGACAATTTTTGGAATTAAAGTCAGATAGATGGTTTCCTTCCCACATAAGATCGATTGTTTGAGGAATGGGTGTCCCGATGGACGAGTTTATTTCTTATATAAGTTAGTGCAAGGGAGATCACATTTCACTTTGTTACGATCATATCACTGTCTACATCACATGATTTTTCACTGGGCAAAAGGTAAAACTTTGGCAGTACAATGTAAATCAATGAATCGAGATGCTATATAGGAAGATGAATGGATTCGATTCTCCTTTAAAAAAAAAAAACACTTCCATTCCATTAAAGCAGTGCAAATGTTAAAAGGAGGAAAGAGAGCCGAAGATGATTGATTAAAGAAGATTCTACTACATTGTATTTTTTACTTTAGATGAGAGATCATTAAAAAAAAGAAGAAGATGTAGTTCTTATATGATGAAAAACCCAATTTGGAAGCATATGACCAATTGCATTATTGATTCTAGTAGTCCACTTCAAACTCCAATTTAGGTTGTTGCTTAGGAGGAGACGAGAGTCTGAGACGAAAGCATGAATACATCGAGGGCTAAAGGACCCTATGTTGAATTGCATCAATTGGCACCTTGCAATTACTTTCAAAGACTGCTTTTGTGGATGCCGAGAGATTTAGCAGCATTGCATGCAGAAGAAAAGCCACAACTTCCACTTCCATTGGTGAGTTTCCATCTTCCTCGTCTCGACCATGCTTGAACAATTGAGCCTCCATCCAATCGTGCAATAATACCTATGGGCTCTTTGTTATCCTTTCACTCACCATCTACATTAAACTTCAACTCTTGATTTAATAGAGAAATCCAGCAGTTTGTCCTTGCCCCAATAGAATCTGGTTCTTCACTTAACTCAACTCTTTTCTCCTTCCCAAAGATATTCGAATATTCCATGAAATCTTGTATAACCGTTTGAACCACCTAAGAAGGAACCAGAACAGTCTGACAATGTAACTTTTCATTCCTATATCGCCACATCCTAGTGCAAAAAGGGTGAATAGCCTGCGATCCAATCCCATTCTATGTGCTATTTTCCTGGATTAATAAAGTGGTTTTCCATCTCTCCTGAGGACCTGAAGTTTCAAGTAGACGAGATAATACCCCATGGGCTTTGTCTCCACAAAATTTGGGCCAGAGGACATGTTGTGAACAATTGTACCAAATTTTCCTCTGAGGCTCCGCGAACGAGCAAGAAGGGTCTTGGTTATGGAACAATTGGAATAAGCTACCTCGACAAAGTATAGTCGCTGTCCTCCACAACGTCATCTTGTTCTACTCAGGAACTCTAGCTTTCCATATTTAGTTCCAAATCTCAGAGTTGTTGCCATTTTCAGTTCGTGACTTGATGAGTTTTTAAGCAGATTTGCGAGCATATGTTCCATGAGCAGTTGGATGCCAATACGGTTTGTCCATCCAAATGGAATTTAGCACATGGATCTGAAGAGTGGCTTGGACTAAGATTGGGAAAAATGTCTGACTTGGACTGAAAAAGTCCTATGTTTTTGTCCCTGGGATAAAGATGCTTTTTCTCTTTCTTTACTTCGAAAGGGATTTTGGATCAATAAAAGAAAGCAGATGAGATGAGATGGGATGTTGCGAATCCAATGGTGATTTCCGACCTCAATCGACTTTTCCATCCCCTCTCCAATACAAAGTTCCTAATCTGGGCAAATGGATTCGATTCTCGTACAACTCATAATGCATGCCAACTTCTCTATGCACGATAGGGATGACACGACACCACTTTAGATTTAGCGGATCTCGGTCCATCCCTCGAAATTTGCTCACACTTTTTCACCGCCATGGTTTTTATGGCAGGAAAATTAACTATAGACCAGCCGTCAGACCATCAAATTGCTCAAGTGAAATGGAGCTGAATTGCTGTGACAGAAGAAATTAATGATCTTATGACCACCGTCCGAAATTCAACCGCTGCTGGGGTTGATTGCACTTGACTGCACTTGACTCTTTGCTTTCTAGCTGTCGAGGATTGTGCAATGGAGTTAGATGCTCCACATAAATGTTCTGCTCTCAGTTCAGCAGCCGGGCCCAAACAAGGACATCAAATTCTTTCGATGGTATTTAAAAGAAAAAGGTGTTTGATTCTCAATCTCAACATGTAATTGTTGAGATAGATTTCATTATTAGAGACATTACAATTGTTAAACTTCATATGGAAAACATACAACGTAGAAAATACTAATGAAGAGATCATCACATTACAAAAGTTTCTGACCCTTAGATTCTAGCGTCCTCCAAGAATAGGCTTGTTATTTTAATTGATATTTCTATATTCTTCTCTCCTGATGATAAATCAATATCTTTAGTATTTCCTTTAGGGGTGAGCAAGTCGGACTGATCGAATCGAAAATCGCCGGAATCGGATGGACCGGCAGTCCAATCTCAGTTCTTAATGTGGCTGGCGTCCGGATAGTTCGGTTCCCTATTTTAGGGGTTATCGATCGAACTGGACCGCTCGGACTTGATCGAAGATTTATTTTTTTTTTAACAATGTAACCCTAAATTCGGATAGTCGATTCCCTGTTTTAGGGGATATCGATCAAACTGGACCGCTCGGACATGATCGAAAGATTTAATTTTTTTTATTTCTTAATATAACCCTAAATGGAAGTTCTCAACTTATGTTATGAACAGTAGATAATCCATCACTGATGATTATCTACTGTTCAAACATAAGTGAGAACTTCCATTTAGGTTATATTTAAGAAATTAAAAAAATTAAATCTTTCGATCAGGCGGCGGTCCAGTTTGATCCCGATATCCCTAAAACAGGGAATCGAACTATCCGAATTTAGGGTTACATGTAAGAAATTAAAAAAAAAATAAATCTTTCGATCAAGTCCGAGCGGTCCAGTTCGATCGATAACCCCTAAAATAGGGAACCGAACTATCCGGACGCCAGTTCAAACATTAAAACTGAGACTTGGAGCCGGTCCGTCCGATCCGGCGATTTTCGATTCGATCAGTCCGACTTGCTCACCCCTAAAGAAAGCTAAGATATTATTTATCATCAGGAGAGAAGAATATAGAAATATCAATTAAAATACAAGCCTATTCTTGGAGGACGCTTAGAATCTAGGGTCAGAAACTTTTGTAATGTGAGATCTCTTCATTTAGTATTTTCTATCGTTGTAATGTTTTCATATGAAGTTTACAATTTGTAATGTCTCTATATATGAAATTCTCAACAATTACATGTTGAGATGAGAATCAACACCTTTGTTCTTTAAATACCATCTAAAAGATTTGATGTCCTTGTTTGGGCCCGGCTGCTGAACTGGAGAGCAGAACATTTATGTGGAGCATCTAACTCCATTGCACAATCCTCGACAGCTAGAAAGCAAAGAGTCAAGTGCAGTCAAGTGCAATCAACCCCAGCAGCGGTTGAATTTCGGACGGTGGTCATAAGATCATTAGTTTCTTCTGTCACAGCAATTCAGCTCCATTTCACTTGAGCAATTTGATGGTCTGACGGCTGGTCTATAGTTAATTTTCCTGCCATAAAAACCATGGCGGTGAAAAAGTGTGAGCAAATTTCGAGGGATGGACCGAGATCCGCTAAATCTAAAGTGGTGTCGTGTCATCCCTATCGTGCATAGAGAAGTTGGCATGCATTATGAGTTGTACGAGAATCGAATCCATTTGCCCAGATTAGGAACTTTGTATTGGAGAGGGGATGGAAAAGTCGATTGAGGTCGGAAATCACCATTGGATTCGCAACATCTCTCATCTCATCTGCTTTCTTTTATTGATCCAAAATCCTCTTTCGAAGTAAAGAAAGATAAAAAGCATCTTTATCCCAGGGACAAAAACATAGGACTTTTTCAGTCCAAGTCAGACATTTTTCCCAACCTTAGTCCAAGCCATTCTTCAGATCCATGTGCTAAATTCCATTTGGATGGACAAACCGTATTGGCATCCAACTGCTCATGGAACATATGCTCTCAAATCTGCTTAAAAACTCATCAAGTCACGAACTGAAAATGGCAACGACTCTGAGATTTGGAACTAAATATGGAAAGCTAGAGTTCCTGAGTGAACAAGATGACGTTGTGGAGGACAGCGACTATAATTTGTGGAGGTAGCTTATTCCAATTGTTCCATAACCAAGACCCCTCTTGCTCGTTCGCGGAGCCTCAGAGGAAAATTTGGTACAATTGTTCACAACATGTCCTCTGGCCCAAATTTTGTGGAGACAAAGCCCATGGGGTATTATCTCGTCTACTTGAAACTTCAGGTCCTCAGAGAGATGGAAAACCACTTTATTAATCCAGGAAAATAGCACATAGAATGGGATTGGATAGCAGGCTATTCACCCTTTTTGCACTAGGATGTGGCGATATAGGAATGAAAAGTTACATTGTCAGACTGTTCTGGTTCCTTCTTAGGTGGTTCAACCGGTTATACAAGATTTCATGGAATATTCGAATATCTTTAGGAAGGAGAAAAGAGTTGAGTTAAGTGAAGAACCAGATTCTATTGGGGCAAGGACAAACTGCTGGATTTCTCTATTAAATCAAGAGTTGAAGTTTAATGTAGATGGTGCGTGAAAGGATAACAAAGAGCCCATAGGTATTATTGCACGATTGGATGGAGGCTCAATTGTTCAAGCATGGTCGAGACGAGGAAGATGGAACTCACCAATGGAAGTGGAAGTTGTAGCTTTTCTTCTCGCATGCAATGTTGCTAAATCTCTCAGCATCCACAAAAGCAGTCTTTGAAAGTAATTGCAAGGTGCCAATTGATGCAATTCAACATAGGGTCCTTTAGCCCTCGATGTATTCATGCTTTCGTCTCAGACTCTCGTCTCCTCCTAAGCAACAACCTAGGTTGGAGTTTGAAGTGGACTACTAGAATCAATAATGCAATTGCTCATTTGCTTCCAAATTGGGTTTTTCATCATATAGGAACTACATCTTCTTCTTTTTTTAATGATCTCTCATCTAAAGTAAAAAATACAATGTTAGTAGAATCTTCTTTAATCAATCATCTTCGGCTCTTTTTCCTCCTTTTAACATTTGCACTGCTTTAATGGAATGGAAGTGTTTTTTTTTTTTTAAAGGAGAATCGAATCCATTCATCTTCCTATATAGCATCTCGATTCATTGATTTACATTGTACTGCCAAAGTTTTACCTTTTGCCCAGTGAAAAATCATGTGATGTAGACAGTGATATGATCGTAACAAAGTGAAATGTGATCTCCCTTGCACAAACTTATATAAGAAATAAACTCGTCCATCGGGACACCCATTCCTCAAACAATCGATCTTATGTGGGAAGGAAACCATCTATCTGACTTTAATTCCAAAAATTGTCGAGAAAATCTCCCTGAAAATGACCGACAATTTAATAAGTGCGTCCTCCGCTGACTTGAACGTTGACAGTCAAGCAACGCCAACTTCATCGATGGCGACAGGGTATTCATGAATGCGAGAAGCCCATGGGCCCTTCTTGGACTCCCCGAGAATGGGCCGAACACATTCCAGGATGAGGCTGATGCACTTGGGCCCACTCCCATCCCGAGCTGCCACACCTTGTCCCCTTTCTTCACTCTCTGCTTAGCCTCGAGATAAGCCAACTCATACCACAACGCCGACGACGATTGATTCCCAAACCTGTACAGCGTCATCAGAGCAGCCTCCATGTCCGCCTCACCGAGCTTCAGCCCCTTCGCGATCTCCCTTATCACCGGCCGCCCCGAGGTCGGCAAGCAAAAGTGTTGCACCGCGGTCTTGAAGTTGGGCACGTAAATCTCGCAAGACTTGTGGACGAACCTCTTCCGGAGGACCGAGAGGCCGTGCCATAATTTCTCCGTGATCGGTAGGACTCTCGACCCGAGGACCGTCACGTTGTACCGGAGCATCTCTCCCGCGACTTGCAACAAGTCCCGCTTGAGGGTGACCCCGAGTTTCCCGTCGTCGTCCTCCTCACGGAACGCCGAATAGTAAGCTTTATCCTCAAAGGCTCTTTGGGTCCTTAGAGAGTGGACGAGCTTGTACTTGGAGGCATTCTTGGCTTTTGGCTTGTTGGTGAGCAAGATGGCGGCGCTTCCCATGCGGAAGAGGCAGTTGAGGAGCAACTTGGACCGCTCGCGGCCCGAGTACCAGCCGGTCGACAAGATCTCCGTGCTCAAGACGACGGCGTACGAGTCCTTGTGGACTCTGAGGAGGCTCTCGGCCATGTCGATGCCGAGAGCCGAGGCGCTACATCCCATGCCCGAGATGTTGAAGCTCTTCACATCGCTCCTCATGGAGTACCGTTTGACGATGATGGACGAGAGAGATGGCGAGGGGCAAAAGCCGCTGCAATTCACTATGAGTATGTCGATGTCACGAGCGTGTACGTTTGTTTTCTCCAGGAGGTCGTCCAAGACTGGGAAGAGCACCATGTGGACTTCTCTGATGGACTCTTGGAAGTCGGTTTTGGGAGGAATGTAGTGCAGTTGTGGAGGGAGGTACGTCTCTTCGCTTAGGCCTGAAGAAGTGAGGATCTTGGCCATGAAGTCGATGCTCTCCCGGTCGAAGGTGTTGATCATGGATGCATGTTCCAAGAAGGTAGTGAACGGGACTCTGCAAAAGCTTGGGGGCTTCAGGCACGAGAAGTCCACGAGGTAGACTTGGTCGGGGCTCGAAACGAACCGTTTGAGAAAGAAGAAGACGAGGAAGCAAGACAAGAAGAAGAGGAAATGGAAGATGGGTGTCAATTTTTGGAGGAGAAAGAGGGTTTCAAGTGCGAGCAGGGCCAAAAGGAAGGAGAGCCGGACAAGATCAAGAAAAATGGAAACAAATTGCTTAGAGATGGATGGCCAAAGAAGGTGGCGGACATGGTCATCATCACCACCAAGCTTGGAGAAAGTGTCCATCTGATCAGACTCGGAGTAATGACTGAGAGAAGCCAGAGTGATGGTGGTGGCTTCTATGGGACTTGTTATTACTCGACGGATGTGAATTGAAGGATTTAATGCCAGGCAATGCATGGACGGAGAAGATGTTTCCTTCTTGAGTAAATAGAGGGTTAAATGAGCTTCTGCTTATCGACTCAGCCTAGTGGAGAACCATTTTATTTCTTCTTCTTTTTATCCTTTTTTTTTTTTCTGAATTTTGCAGTTGGCAGACGCACTTAAAGCTTATTAATGTGATTGTCTAGGCTCTGATTCGGATGAACGAAACTAATGAACTTTGACTACGAAGACCAGATCTAATTATATTAGTATCTAAAATTAATTTCTTCTGCGTAGTACTAACCCCACCACAAGAAAATAAAGAGAGCTAAGCTGTGATCCCACAAGCTTAAGATGAGGGAAGAATGGAGGACAGAATAGCTTCTACCGTACCAACAGCGAAATAGGTAAAAGAAAGACCATGAGAAGCCAAGGGCGCGCAAGGAAGCACTTCTGCTTTAGAAATCAACTTATGACTAGAAGTTAATTTTTCTATTTTTGCTTCAAAAGTTAATTTCTGATCAGAGAAATTCGTTTGGTAAAGATTGAAAATTTCTACTCCTAAAACATTATAAACATAAAATCTTCTATGAAAAATTATTGTTAACGGTCGACAAATTTCTAATTCATATTTAAAATTTTTAAATTTCTTTAAAAATAATTTGTGCTACTAAAAATATTATTTATTTTTTAAAATAAAAAATTATAATTTATTTTTCACTCTGGCGACTAGAGACAGCGACTTGGCAGCGACGGTGGGCGACGATGGTCACGCTAGTGGTCTACGATGGTCAAAAGCTGGCGGCGGCGGCAAGTGGGTATTTGTCAATGGTTGGCAGAGGCAATTGGCAATTGACGGCGGGGGGCGACGGCGGGCCGTGGTCAACGACTGACTAGTCGATGGTGGGAGGTGGTTGTCGACAACAGTGATCGATTGTTGGTGGTCGCAGGCAGCGATGGGCAGCAGCTAGCAATTGGCGATAAGTGGCGGTGGTCCTAAGCGGTGGCCGACGGAGGTCTACAGTGGGCGGTGGAGGGCAATGGTCAATGGCGGTAGGTGGCAATGGTCACGGGTAGCAGCATACGGTGATCAGCGATGGGCGACAGACGGTGGTGGGCAGCGGCAAAGGTCGGCGAATGCAGGCATGATCAAAAAAGAGGGTAAGCTAAAAAGTACTTCTTAAACTGAGAAATGATTTTTTTTTTAACTTCTCAGATTAGGGAAAAAAAACTTCAAAAGTGAAAATTTACTTCATAAGTAAAAAATTTTACCAAACGAATTTCTATTTTAAAATTTAAATTACCAAACGGATTTCTACTTTAGAAGTTAAATTATTAAATGGATTTCTACTTCAGAAATAAAATCCACTTTCAAAAATATTATCATGCGCATCTCAAGCTATCAATCAATCTAGGAGCTAGGTATGACATTGAATTGCACCCTTCGATTTCTTGGTTCTCGTAGTTTTATTTACTCCTCCAATCAAATGATCATGTCAAGAGATTTAAAATTTAGTACTCCAACTTGCTTAGCAAGTGTGATGTGACCAGATATTTTTTTTTATTTTTCTTGGTTAGTTGAGCCAGATAATGTTGAATATATACAAAGAAGCCAACCAAATTAGAGAGAGTGATATTGGTACAACTTATTTATTGCAAGTGAGATGGTGCAATCTATATCCAAAGAAGTCAACCAAATCACAAATCAGAGGGGATCATATTGGTACAACTTATTTATTGCAAGCGGGATGGGGCACTGCTTTAACAGCAGCTAACAGCTTTAAATTCAGCCCATAGAAAACAGGCCTATTGCAGATATAATAAGGAATTTTATTTCGTGAACCGGAGTTTTGGTCGCATACTTTACTGACCGATTCCGCTTTCCCAAAAAAAAAAAAAAAAGAAGAGAAGAAAAGAGAGGAAAAATGACATAAATAGTATCTGAATTTTGACTTAATATGTAATATGATGTCTAACTTTCAACTTATTCAATGTGATCTCTGAACCTATGTTACATTTTCAATTTAATTTTTGGACAATAAAAAAATGGTCATTGTTGTTTCCTATCTTCAATTAATGAAATGACTATATTAAATATTTTCATATAATATATACTAAAAGTTCAGAAATTAAATTTGAGAAAGTAAAAGTTCGGGGACATATTAAGTATTAGGTTAAATTTCATTGATCACATTGGACAGACTTAAAATTTATTGACCACGTTGCACATTACGTTAAAATTAAAATTTAAAGATTATTTATGTCATTTTCTCTTCTAAAAATATCCTAGAGATTGCACGTGGTTTTTATCTTGAGAAATCCGTGAAAGCCAAGTTGTGAAGCAGAGAATCAATTCGTCAAGCATGGCTTGGACATTCCGCTGAAGATTGCGAAACGTTAACTCGATAAGCTCCACATTATTCTGCCGATGAAACGTTAGGAATACGCTGAAAGTCCCCCTAAGTATGCTTTGAAAGTCGTGTTCGTATTATAACATGTAACAAAAGAACATATATTTTGAAAATCCAAAGTTTTTCATGTTAATTCTAAACATATTACATTTTTGCCAATTCAACTCTAAACCTTCTAATTATCCCAAATTTTTTTGTTGAAATTTTAATTATATCAATTGAGTCCTAAGCATTTCGCGTTTTTTTTTTAATTGAGTCTATCTCATTAATTTTGGCCGAAAATATCTCCATGTGTGTGTTCTTCACCAAGAATGATCGTGAAGATGGCTTTGCTAGGAATTTACAACACACTATAACCCTCGCTCAGTGGCCGGCGAGGGCCCAAAGACTCTCGCCAGCCGCAATAAGAAGATAAAAACATAAAGAAATAATAAAAAAAAGAAATAGCTAAACGAAGAAAGAAATTACAAAAAGTTCGATAAGATATTAAAATTGTCTACGTTAGCAATTTCCGGCCAAAGTTAGCCAGATGGACTTAATGGGAAAAACGTGAAAAGATTTAGAACTCAATTAAAAAAAATTAAAAGTTTAAGATTGAATTGACAGATATGTAATAGGTCTAGGACTTTTTGGATAGCCCCGTCTAAAATCAGAGCTTATGTGCGTGCGAATCACCAAATCTGTGAGCAGTTTCACCTGGTGTCTCATCTATAAATTAGAGGGTGATTAACAGCACAACTGGTTTAGCAATCTACTTTAGTTATAAGGTCGGATATCCTGCTAACTAATAAACAAATGGTAAATCATAATTATTGGTAAGAAATACACCAAACACAACAAATCAGAAAAGAAAATCTTCAGCAGATCTTCCATGATGGGGGTCTCATCTACAATTTAGTCGGTGGTTGGAGATGCGGACTCTTTTATTGTCTATCAATCGACGGGTAGAGGGGGGGAAGGGCTCTTGAGAAGATTCACCATTTGTGGATGTCTAATTGATTCTAAACAAGTAAAATAGAAACTCAGCGTGATGGAGAAGGCTGAGAAAGTGCATTGAACGAGACCGATGGCTCTTGTTCCCATGGAGAAAGCATAAATGCGATCAGTTGGGGACTAGCAGTAAAGCTGGCTTAGAGATCGAGAAAGGTTTTGCTTCGAGGGAGTTTCTAGGAATATTTCAAGAACAGATCTAAATCTATTGATAATTTTCGTGGGAAAAGTGCACCCTAAATGTCCAAAATTATATAGAGCCGCTTACTTTAGCATAAAATTTTTTGCCGATCACTTAAATGTCAAATCAAAGAAAAAACGATCACTTAAATGCTTTCGGCAAGAAATTTCGACCTAATCAGCGATGGTGGGGCGATTACGGCGGCGGCGGCGGCGAGGGCTATGCAAGCCCTCGCCCGCCTGTGCAACCCTCTCTTTTTCTTTTTTCTTTTTTTGAATTTTTTTAGCTTATTTTCAAATTTAATTCAATTTAATTTTTTGGCTTGTTTTTAATTTTAAAAATCCGCTCAGACTGAATTCTTTAAAAAATTTGCCACGCTGGATTAAATTATAAGTGCCACGTAATTAGTTTGGCCGAAATTTCTCACCGGAAGCACTTAAGTGATCATTTTTTGCCGATTTAGCACTTAAGTGGTCCGACGGAAACTTTTGATACGAAAGTAAGTGCCGTACACAACTTTTCGGCACTTCTGATGTACTTCTCTCACGTCTTGTGGGTAAGGCCATTTTCGTAGAGAACTAAAAAAAAAAGCAAAGTTCTGGTTGGACCTAAAGGCTGGACAAACAATTTTCATCTTGGGATGTTCCTAAGGTCCAAAGTACAAATCAAGATGAAATGAGAAGTTATAAGAGATGTGCCGATTGGATTTCTTTTTATCTTCTTATTTCTTAATACAAGTACAGATAAGGGAATGGATATACTTCTTTCATTTGTTGTGGGGCAAATTAAAAGAATCGAAAATGCGACACCAGTGAATTTGACCTAATACGTGGTACATATTTTTCAATAATACGATAAGGGTTCTAATTTCAAGGTACTAATCACTCTAAATCCATCGGAAACAATCTGATGTTTTCCAAATAGGATCTTTCGACTCATTTTCAATCCTAGGATTTGACTTTTCCATCTCTAATGCAAAATATCCATGGAGAGGGGGATGATCATACGCTGTCTTCACCGTTGGAACTAATCGACAATGTCACTGCAACAGCTCAAGAAGCATCATAGCTGCATCCGTAAGGACTAACACCTTCTCAGTATTAACAGAATTTGTGTTAAGTGTCTTTTTATTTCACAAACGGACGCCAAGATTTATTTATTTTTTTCTCGGTCGGGCGATCATTAAAAGCATACAAATCAATTTGTATTGATAAACCTTTCTCAAATACTAAATTCTGCTTTTTTTTTTTTTCCGTAAAGTAGGGTACTTGGCAATTGCCCCGTTACTTGTGTTGAATAAGGTTTGGCTTGACGAACGTGACACAGGATCTACCGCATTCAAACGGATTTGATAATTCACCATTCTGTTGATACTATAAGCACTAAATTCATTTCCTCGAGTTTCTTCTACTGAAAAAGATGTTGCATATTGTGGAGCTAATTCGACAAACATCGCCTGGTGGAGTATCCATCTTAAGAGTTATGTCCTTTAGTATAATTTAATTCGGGAGTAATTTGGGAATATATCCATTTTAATCACGTGTTTATGGGGCAATATTAATATGATTTATTTTAGGTAAGATGAAATTACTAATCACAAGGAAGTAACGAGTAAAAAAAAGGTTACTCCCACAATTAATCTATACTTTTTTCTCTTGATGAATAAAAAATAATACACACACTAGGCCCGTTCCATCCATTCTGTCCAATTCCTCCCTTGGAATTAGGAACTACCAAGATCGCCCGTCTAATCCGATTACCAAATTGGACTAGAACTGAGAGCGATGCACACCCCTAATTTATGAAAATGGAAATTAAGTGAGGGCTCACGCTATTTCCACTCCTAATAGGCTCTTGACACCCCTTTACATTGAATTGACTACATTGCAAATGAAACTAACATTTCTTTACTCTAGTAAATGATCAGTACTCGCTGGATTATAATAATAAAGAACAAGTTGAAAAAAAGACAAACATGAAGGAAATGGTAAATATAATGTGTGTTGAAGATGCAGCCAGGGTGAAAAAAAGTTGTTTGGAATGGACATTGGTAAGTTTTTCTTTTAGTCAAATCGAAAAAGAAAGAAGAAAAAACGATAAGAAATAATCTTATATCAAGAATGGCACACACAAGAAATAATGTGGTCAATTTAATGTGATGGGGATGTCTTTTTCCTTTTTTTGGGTCAAAATGGTAGGGGTGTCAAGAGCCAATAAAAAGGTGGAAATAGGGCAAGCCTAAAGTGAGACAAGAGTGGTTTTTGCTAAAACATATGAACACAGTTTATATTCCCAATCTGGATATTGTGGCACGATGATCAGACCTGCCTTTTTCCAAATGTCCCCCTAACACAACTTCTTTCAAGAGCATTTTGAAATCTTCCTCCTCCGGTGGCATCCTTCAATGAAAAATGATTATGTGATTATTCTTGAACTACTAAATTGACGAAACTGCAATAACTTTTTGGTTTTTTTGGACAAGCAGGTGGTCCAGGTAAAATACCTTTAGGCCCCTTAAAGTCATATGAAGTTAATATGCTTGGACAAGACATCTTTTCATCGTGGGAAAGTAACTTGGTGGTTTTGCAACACCTCTCTGAAGATTACATTTTGTCCCTAGAATATAAACTTCAAGTTTGAAGCGAATGCACATCGATTGCTGAACATCAATCTCTCCATCATCCAAATCGTTGCAATTTTTTTTTTCCAGAGATTTTAAATCTTCCTTAAGAATCATACACCCAAACGTAGCTCGCCCTTTCCTGAATCCTGACCTATCATCTCCAAAAATTGCAGGCGCGCATGATGATGGGAACACATTCAAGAAGAAAGTGGGATCAATGATAAACTAAGGAGCAGAACTGTGGAAAAAGGTCTCCATGCGTAGAATGCTTTTTGGGGTTATAGGGAAACTATGATAAGTGTGTCAGCGACCTTTGTGAACTACTCGAGTTCAGGGAACATTTTACTTGGATTCGGGGTCAAGTATTTTCAAATTCGAATAGCTCAAGTACTTAGCCCAGTCAAGCTTGAATTTGCAATACTTAACTCGCGCAGCTTGTGAGGTTAATCGAACACTTCAAGATTCAACCTCGTGATTTGGAGTTTAATTTCAGAGTCAAATTAATTATTAATGGTGTCGATTCGAACTCATGCTTGAAAAATCAAGTTTTATCGTGCCTAGGTCATAAGAACCGAAACGAGCTCGAACATTCCTGTCTAATCAACTCGATTCGCATTCCAATCCAAGCACAATGCCTGTTTCTTTTGAGAGTAATGCCGAGATGACATGACCCCAGTCTAGATTGATTAGCAACGTGATAGCCACAAGCACAAGCAGCTCTTGACAAATTAAAATCTTATAAAAATCGATCTCTTCTGGTGCCAAAAGAGGAAATATGGGAATTCCTTCTAAAAATATTTCATGTCCTGTTCGGGGTCGGCTGCGGAATTGGAGATCAAAACATTTATGTGGGGCATCTAACTCCATTGCACGATCCACCATGTCTATATGCCAAAGAGTCGAGTGCAATCACCACTACTGGCGGTTGAATTTCGGACAATACCGGGGTCATCAGATCAACATTTTCTTCTGTCACATCAATTCAGATATATGCAGGTACATTCCCCTTGAACAATTTGATAGTCCGATCGCTGGTCAATCGCCAATTTTCCTGTCATAAAACTGCCACAAGTCAAAGAGCATGAGCAAATTTCGATGGATGGACAAAGATCTTCTAAATTTAAAGCCCGGGTCGTGGATGTATCATCCGCATAAGCACATCCCTCGTTTCCAAGCACGATAAAACTCAAACCTAAACAAACAATGATGTAGAAAGTGACAGTTACAAAGTGAAATGTAATTTCTCTTGCAGTCCTGATCGTGACAGTATCTTCATTATCATCATGTAACCTAATGCGACATAAACTCTTCCATCAGGACACTCATTCCTTAAACAATTGATCTAATGCGGGAGGAACCATCTGTCTGACTTTTTTTTCTTTTTTGTTCGAAATAAGCATTTCGTATACTAATTAAGATAGTTTCTTACAATAAGCGGCCAAAGAAGGGGCGTCAAAACAGAGTAAGTCCAGTTCTGGGGGATTAACAAATCAATTATTAGGGATAGGATCCATCGATGTGCCTCTGGCAACCCAGTGGGTGATAGAAATTTGCTGAACGGTTGCAATGAGCCAAAGTAATGTTTCGATTGGGCCATACGGGCGCGAATGTTCATCATGCAAGCCTTGGCCTCCCATGATGAAGTCTCTTCTCCACAGATTGCACGAACGTTCTCTGCGAGCCAGTTTTCCATCTCAGTGCTGCCTCTCTCTTCGACGTGAGCACTTCAAAGCTTCCTCCATGGTGAGTGCCTCTGCAAGCTTCGGCGACCAAGCTAGCGAAGGTAAACATAGACGCGTCGCTAGGGGGAAACGAAACTGAGGGATCCATCGCGGGGTGCTCCAAGACTCGAAGGTGGCCCTCCTTGATGTTCCGCCCCCCCCCCCACCCCCCCAAAAAAAAAAACATCCGTCTGACTTTAATTCCAAAAAATTGTGGAGAAATCTCCCTGAAAATGACCATAATTTATTGTTTGGAAAATTAATTAATACGCTAACATTAGCACTCGACTGACTTGACCGTAAATTCGGTTTCTTGGTTCTCGTAGATTTACTCTTCCACCAGATGATTAGTTCAAGAGATTTAGAACTTCTTATTCCAACTTGGTATAGTAAGAGTGACTGGCGAGATAATGTTGAATATATACCAAGAAAACCAACCAAATCAGAGGGTTGATATTGGTAGAAGTAGAACTTACTTATTGCAAGCGAGATGGCGCACCACATGACGAACCGCATAGCATCTAACACATTAAATTCAGCCCACAGAAAACAAGCCTACTGCAGATGATGACACGGAATTTTATTTCGTGAACAGCCTGTCGAGAGTTACGACTGCGTAAGTTGCAAAACGTTATCTCGATAAGCTTCACTTTATCATGCTGAGGATATGTTAGAAAGTGTCCCTAGGTATGCTTGAAAGTTTAGTTCTTACTATAACATGTAAAACAAGAATGTGGATATACATATTTTTTTTCAATATTCAAAGTTATTTACTGGTTAATCCGCTACGGTCATTCCTTGAGTTTAAGATCCTGATTCCGTGGCAACAACACAAGCAAACGGCTATCGAAATAGTTATTTATTCAATCCGGAGATTGTTGTTAACGAGACCCGATTGGATGTTGTATAATGCACGTTCATCACATGGAAGAGATCATAGAATCGGGTCGGTTGAGAGGATTGAATGTAGCATTGCCGAGCACTGACACGGGTAATGGTTGGAATTTACAACGTATGGGTTGGGTATCAGTTGACCTCTAGCCATGAATATCAATTCTTCTGACCTTTGACTCTCCTCCCTCTCTCTCCCTCCCTCCCCCCCTCTCCGCCATGAATGATGGATCGTGAAGATGCTTTGGTTATTGGAATGTAGTTCATACTCCTCAACGACATGAAAACACGTGGATCCCGCTCCTGCGAAGTAGGCGTTGCCCCCTAGACACTAGAAATCTTTTACGATTTAAGATCGTAAATTTTCATTAAAATTTAGGCTTTGATCATGAATAGTTACTAATATATATACACTTTTTTAGCTTATAATTGATGGATGTAACAAAAAGTGTAATATGATAATTGTAGTGGAATCCTCTGCTGGACGTAACCTTAGGTTAAGGCGAACCGGGATAAATCTTCGGTCTTATTTTTCTTTCTCGTTTTATTTTTACTTCAAATTTGATTATGCGCCGAATCCTAACATTGGTTAATTCACCATGCACGATCTTTGGTGGAGTAATGGCCGTATGACCGAGCGAAATCCATGCCTGGCCACCCTCGTCCCCGCTTGCTGCGCACCCAACTTGAGAGACTCTCTGCCATATCCACGCTTTTAAGAGGCAAATCTGTATATCTGATTCGCCCACGCTCGCGTTCTCGTTCATTCCTTTATTAAGACAGTGCCGGGTATCCAAGGACTTTTTCAGCTCGGCTACGGTGATGAGCATGCATGTGTCGGAGAAGGCCCATATAACATGGTATGATACAGGCGTGGAGAGTTTTGCGGAGAAACAAGGTGAGGGTTTACTCGTGATGAATGTGATTATGGAATGGAGTTTGGCCTGATGAAAACGGGAAGTTGCACCTCGGAAGTGCCATCGACAGAGCTGGGGGTTTTCTTGTGCTCTCTTAGCCCTCATTTTCCATTCCATTCTGCTACGTCCGGCTACAGTCCAGATCGACCAGTTTACTGTTTTTTTTCCCCATCTTTTCTTGTAGGTGTTAAAAATATTACTCCTGTCTAAATCAAAGCTTATATGCGAGTCGCCAGGTCTGGGAGCAGTTTCACCAGGAGTCTCTCATAGAGGGGTGATTAAGAACACCATTGGTTTCGCGATCTACTTAATTCAAAGAGATATACATCAATATCAACTAAGTAGAAACAAATCTTCGGCTGATCTTCCGAAATAGGTCTAGCTTGTTCACATGGAGGGAACATAATCTTCTTACCGTCAGATGGCGAGATTAACTGTTGGTGTATGCTTAATCGTTCTAAAGAAAAAAAAATTAAATAGAAACTCAGCGTGACAGACAGGGAACCTGCTAGCTCACATGGAGAAAGCACAAATGCGATCTCCCAAAAAAAAAAAATTAGATCATGTCGATCGGATTCCTTTTACGTTTTCACCGGGTGATGCCATTTTTGTTGGTATTAGAATTTGCGAAAATGTACAAAAAGTTCCGATCGGCCCAAAAGGCTGGACAAACAATTGCCATTCTCAGTCATTAAATCATACTAACCAAGAACAAGATTCACGTGATCTAACGACAAACATCGAAAGAATTCCCACGCTCGAAAGAGAATATAGAAAAGTCCTCGCGTCCCATGTGAGTACCGATACCCATGAAATGCAAAAATATCCATGGGCGGGGACGACCTCACTTTGTCTCACCATTTGGAACTTTGGAAAAAGTTACGGCACAGGCTCAAGCAACATCACAGCTGCATCTGTAAGGACTTAAGGACAAAGGGACATGGTCGCGTGACTCGACTGAGGCCAAAAGAGGAAAAGCAAAAGCGGTTATAGTCAACTTGGAGGGGGGGGGGGGGGGGGGGGGGGGGGAGGTAGTAAGTGGGGTTCTGTTGCTGGGAGGTTCTCTTACGTGTGATTGGGTGCTTCGGTGGGTGGGGGGGGCGAAATGGGAATTCGTTCTCCTTACGAGTCGCGGACGGCCTGACGGCTCTGCAAAAGGCATACTTAGACCCCGCCGGCCGCACGGTGTCCTCTGTTTGGTGTGCTGCCGCCGTGATTTCCGATGTGCTTGATCTTTATCTACTGCCCCTGCTCTGCTACGTTACTGAACTGCTATAAGATGAGGTCTTAGAATCCCACAATCATTCGTGTCGACAAACTTTGCTCAATACTAAACTCTTTTTTTTTTTGTCAA
>JAGVVM010006910.1:0-34393 GCA_019149425.1 Psidium friedrichsthalianum
TTTCTCAGAAGGAACTTTTAAATTACCAAAGCAAAAATTCAGCGACCAAAAGTGCCAAAAGATAAATGTCACTATCCATTCATGATGTACCCTTACTATGAGGTAGGCCTTTTATTACAACAGTGTCCATATCTGAATCTATTCCATTACTTTTAAGAATGTGGTAATCAGTTCAGAATCAACTCCAGAACCCAGATTCTAGATACTTGTAAAAAGAATTCCTTTTTTAGAACGGTTATAAGAATGGAACAGATTTTCAAACACGAAATTGAAAATCGTCGAGATCAGAACACTAGCTATAAACCGAGGCCTGTGTTCAACACAGTTTCCTTAAAACATATTCGTTCCCTCAACTCTGTGCTTGAGGTTTCGTCGAACGTCTGTCTCCCAGGATTACAAACGGTTAACAGACTAGGAGGTGAGCACAAAACCTCAGAGCTTTCGGCGAACTTGAAGACAATGGTATTTGAAACACTACATCAGAAAAATCATAGGCAGTCGTTGAATAAGCAGAAAACAGAGCAAAATAGAGGAGAACAGAAACTTTTGTACTGAGTCAGAATACTGAAAGTCGGCTCTTCAACGAAGAACGAGAAAAAAAAAACAAAAAAAACAGAATGAAAACCAGTATTTATAAGATGAGTGGAGGGATTATTCCGGAATAATATGGGTAACAGTTTTTTTACTAACGGCTGATCTAAAATCTGCGGGCGTAACTGTTGTAAGCCAATAACCGGCAAGTAAATCTGCCCGTTGTAATTTTTCACGGTGTAAACGGGTTGATTAATGTTGCCGTTTCTAGCATATGTGAGGAAGAACCACTCTGAGCAATTTGGAACGACCGTATTAATGACATTCCAAAACGGACAATGGTCACGCAATAATGCTGAGCGATACGACACAGAGACTAGCCCGATTAGGAGATGCGGTTTATCACTAAACCCTGCGAGAGCTGCTTCTGAATCTGAACGTTGCTTCTGAGCTCATCCTGAAACATACTATCTACTTTGATTCTGAGCTCGCATTAAAGCATCGTTACAAAATCATCCATTAACATTGCCGTTACAAAATCCGTAACATTTGAAAAAAAAAAAAGAAAGTTGAGCCATGATGCAAAATTGGGCTAGTCGTGAGACCCATTTTTCTGGTCCGCATTTGTGTACGCAGGTCGTGCTACGCGCCCCCTCGTCGAACCTTCGTTGAGTCCCGAGATTTGCACCCCCCCTTGCGCCTGTGCGCGAGGCATAGTATGTTTGTTGTTATGTTACCACTCCAAAGGAGTGTAAACCACATATAAAGGCACTTGAAAGCCTTCTTTTTTTCCATGTGGGACTAGTGTTCCCACTTCCAACTCAAGGATGCTCTTTAAGAAACAATTTCTCATTTCACCCATCAAAACACACCATATTTCCAACAAGTTTTCCTTAGGCCAGCGATTTTCAATTAAGTCACCAATATTCCTTTTTTAACCTCATTGACTGAAGTGAATCCTTCTTTTTTTTAGTTGGGTCAAGGTCAAGAAGTAGTAGAGAACAAGTAATTCCCGCCGTTTTCCAAACTTAATGCAATTAATGGGAGTTGGTTGGTGATATTCGGCGTCATTAGGAATTTTGGTGCAAGGTAAAATGTTCGAAAATAACAAATCATGGTCATTTTATAAGATAGGTCATTTCATAATCTTCCAAGAACTATCAACATTTATTCTTTGGTCCCCCGGGACACCTATCTACCATTTCATATTGTAATTACACGACTAATATGGACCAACCACGTCATCTTCCCTACGACTATCATCATTATGTCTCGATGAAACTTGCCACGTGATTCTGACCGGGCTTTGCTTATTTTATAACCTTGCTTCTGCTTGCCGCTGGCACACATCTCTTGACTATTGCCCACTGGTTTTTCTAATGACTATGGTACCATAGCGCCGTCGCTAGCAAGTTCAATTTTGTGTTGGTCTCAACGACCCCCTAATGAAGTGATTTATTGAGTCCCTCAAATCGTTATAAATTGAAGAACGCCTTTTTGGATTCAACTTGAATGTGATGGGGGATTTCTTTATTTGGGTAAAACCCATTTTCAGGAGTATCGTGGAATTTTCTAAGTTTTTTTTTTTTTTTGAAAAAACAAGGTATACATTTTTTTTTTTGCTAAAAAGAACTTCCATTCCATCAAAGGAATCCAAATATTATGAGAATGAACAAGAGCCTACATTAAGATGATAGATTAAAGAAGATTATAGAAAATTATTCAAAAAGTCCTAAACCTATTGCACTTTTGCTATTTTTTGGTTCTAAACTTTTTAATTTTACTAATTCAGTCATACACCTTTTGCATTTTTGCTAATTCAGTCCTAAACCTTTTTGTGTGCGCCAATTCAGTCCTAAACCATTTGTATTTGTGCCAATTTAATCAACTCGGCCAACTTTGACTAGTCAACATTGATGTGGACACCATCTGGCATTGACAGGGCAATTTTTAATAACATTTTAATATTTTTTCAATATTTTTATTTTTATTTACTCTTTATTGTTCATCTTCTTTCTCTACCCAACGAGGCTTGACTTGGTTGGTTGCTAGTACAGCCGTCGCTGGGTGAGGCCCGCACCGCCAACATTGGGCGAGGTTGGCTTCACCCAAATGCCAAGCCACCCCGTGGCTAGAAGAGGCTTGGCCTCTCCATAATAGCAAGGCCAACCTTGCCTAGCCATGATGTCACTTTGCTGGATGAGCTCAGTCTCACCTAGTGAAGACGAAGCCATGGCTGGGCTAGGTCCGCCTTGCTTGGTCGTTGTTATAGGCGAGACCTAGCCTAGCGGCAGTAGTGCCACGGCCGATACTCTGGATCAGCGATCGATTGGAGGTAGAAGATGAACAAAAAAGGAAAAGGAAAAAAAGAAATTAAAAAAATTAACATATTATTAAAAATTGCCTCGTCAGTGCTGATTGGTGTTCCTGCCATTGCTGATTGGTGTCCACATCAGTGTTGGCTAGTTAAAGTTGGCCGGATGTATTGAATAGGTATAAATGCAAAGCAAAATTTATGATTGAATGGCACAAAAATGGTTTAGGACTGAATTGACACCAATGCAAAAAGTTTAGAACTGAATTGACAAAATTAAAATATTTAGGACTGAATTGGTAAAAATGTAATAGGTTTAGGATTTTTCTTCACAATTTTTTCATATATTTTATAAAGTAAGTGTTATCTTCATTGCACAGGGTTGCGATAAATTAGGTTTTATTTCTTCCATTATTAGGTAATGCATTCGAATTTTGGCTCACTTCTTACTTTATCCATGAAGTAAGAGGTATCTTCACCAGGATTTAGCTATTTGTCTTGACTTGGCGAATCTGTGATCTTTTTGGCCGTACGCCATTAATTTAGAGCACCTGCAAATACTGTGCCCCTTGGCATCTTTTCGGGCCACATTAGGAGTAAGTCTTTCTTTTAAAAACAGAGCCAGACATGTTCCTAAGTCTCATGTGTAAACAACCTTTCTTTGAAATGCTAAACACAACTAATCAGCTGCCCAAACAAATAGACTTTCCTCTTGACCAGAAACTTTGTATGGAGTTCAACAGCGAAGGACAATGCTTTTCCGGGCCACAACAAAGGACAAATGTCCGTCCAGTTCTTGGACTCAGCTTTTTTTCGAAGAGGATCATTAGGGTTTAGCTTGTGTTTGCGAAGGCGGTTTACAAATGACCTTATTGAGTGTCTAAAGGGCCACTCAAAGTCTGGCGGATCACTTAGTAACTGGTTTGATTAAATATGACATTTTTCTTGTGTTAACCAAGAGCGAAAGAGGTAGATTGAGGTCGGTCGGCAAAAGATGCAAAATACTTTTGATTTTACAAGGATTTAAAATAAGATTCACTTCATCGAAAAGTCGGTTTTCTTAGGCTGGTGATCTTTTCAATAAGGCACCCAATATTCCTTTTTTTACCCCATTTTCTGAAAAGGATCCTTATTTTTTTTAGTTGGTCAAGGTCAAGAAGAAGTAGAGATCAATTGATTTCCGCCGTTTTCAAAATTCAATGCAATTGATGGAGTTGTTTGGTGACATTCGGCGTCATTAGGAATTTTAACGTATGCAAAAATGTTTGAAAATGACGAATCATGGTCATTTTATAAGATTGGTCATTTCCTAATCATCAAACTATCAATATTTACCGTTTAGTCCCTCCTATCACCTATCTACCGTTTCATATTTTAATTACACGATTAATGTGGACCAACCCTGTCATCTTCCCTATCACTGCGGTCACTAATTACCCTCGATGAAACTTGCACGCGACGTGTGGCTTTAGCTGAGCTTTCCTTAGATACCTAATAGCCTTGCTTTTGCCCGCCGTTAGCATACGGCTTCTACCTATTGCCCATTTATCCTTAAATAGAAGTGTCAAATGTGTGGATCGGGTCGGATTTAGATTGTGTCGAATATGGCCCGACTCATATTAACCAATTTTCATACCATACAAATTAACAATCCATAACTGAGCCGACTCGTATTGTTTAAACACTCCAATATTTAATCATATTTAGAAAAATTCATTTCTTATATATTTTTGAAAAAAAAATTCCTAAAACATTATGAATAATTTTTATAATACCTAAAAAAAATTAAAATTTTGCCTCTTTTTTTATTTTTTTATTTTTTCTTTTTCTTCTTCCTCTTTTTCTCCTTCGATCATCGGGCCTCAGCAACCAACCACTGAAATGGTCGATTCTGGTGAACTTGAGACTCACTGGATTTTAAGTGAGGCAAAAATAGATTTTTTTTTACTATTTTAAAAAAATTCATTTTTTTATAATTTGAATTTTTAATATTTGAATTTTTTTCTTTTCTTCCTAATTTCTTCTTTTTTTTTAATCATTGCCCGATTGTCACCCTACCAGGGCAACCACTGGCTAGCGATGGCCACCGATGAGCTCGGGCTCGCCCTAGGCCTTGACCTCGGCGGAGGCGAGGTCGAGGCTAGGTTGAGGCCTAGGGTGAGCCCGAGCTTGCCAGTGGCCATCGCTAACCAATGGCAGCCCAGGTAGGGTGACAACAAGGAAAGAGAAAAAATAAAATAGGAAGAAAAGAAAAAAAAGTACTATAAAAATAAAATAAAATAAAATAAAATAATAAATAATTTATTTTTTAAAAAATATTCACAAAACTATTTAGAACTCCCTTAAGATTGTTGTCTTAACTAACCCATTTGTTACCCATTTAAAATCTATTTAGGACCTATTAAGTTTTTAAATAATCTATTTATGATCCACTTAAGCACTTAAGACAATCCATATATGACCTACCACAATTACATATGGGTTGAATATAGGTTCTAGATCCATTTGCCACCTCTATCTTGGAATAATCTTTTTAGGAGGGACAATTTTACATATTTTTGTCAAATCATTCTATTACAAATACGAATGGTACCATTTCGATGTGCTTTGATTCTTCCGAATGAGAGAGGTTTGATGCTTTTGCACATGGACAACTACCACCTCTTCTCTTGAATCTCCTTCTTTTTTGCATCTTTTTTCGAGAATCACCTAAAGTTCCAACCTAAAAGGTGAAGTGATTTTTCATTATAACAATTGAATTGAAGTAATGAGCTAATGAAGGTCAGAATTTCTTTAAATATGTCATTGAATTCATTCGATACGCTAGCAAAACTCAGATTGGAGAAGAATATGGCACATGGATTCCTTTTATTGGAACTGTGTTCCTATTCCTTTTTGTTTCAAATTGGTAGGGGCTCTTTTACCATGGTAAATCATAAAGTTACTTTATGGGGGAGTAGGCCACAATATATAGGTAATCGACCAAGTAATCCACGTACTAGATAAGAAAGCATTTCCTGCCCTAGTGAAAGTGTACTTGTCCATGGACATGGAATGGGAATAATGAGAAGATAGCCAGTAGCCTTCTTCCCTATGGTCTTTTCCAAAGTTCCCCAGCCGTTGCTCTTTCTATTATGATTCCAAGTCTTGCTCCCGATGTATTGATTTCAATGTCTTTCGCTTTATGCATAGGTTTGGCTTAGCCTATTGGCTAGTTCGTAGGCCCCTTCCTGGACCCCTTTTTGTCATAGCTTCAAGCTGTTTCTAATGACCATGGCATCATAGCTCCGCCTCTGGCAAGTTCAATTTTGGTGTTGGTCACAACGACCCCCTCATGAATGAATATGTCGCAACCAAATGAGATTAGTCGAGTCCGTCAAATCAATATTAATTGAAGAAATGGATCCACTTGAACGTGATGGGAGGTCTGTTTATTTGGGTAAAACATATTTCAAGAATAGCGTGGAACTTTCTAAGCTATTTTTCTATGGGAAAAAAAAGCGATTGGGTCCACGATAATTATGTCTTTTGCCATTATTATATCACGCATTCGAATTTTGGCTCACTTTTAAATGATTATTAAGTTAGAGGTATCTTGACCAAGGATTTAGCTATTTCTAGTCCTAAAGAAGTCCTACTTTTATCATTGGTTAATATAGGGAAAATTTTTCCAACTATCTGTGTAATGGAATGGTAAATCTATTGGTAATATGTCACTCAATATGATACTATAACGATGCAAGTACGTTTTTTTTTTTCTTTTTCTTTTGATAATTCATGGGTACAAGCGCAGAAGCTCTACTACCTAGAGACCTATGAAATACTTTATGAATTGGTAAGATTAATCGGGTGATCCCAAGTTCTTGACTAAAAAAATCCCTGACCAACTAGGTCAGCCATTTAATCATGGAGAAATTACCAAAAAAATCCTAAATTTATCGTAATTGTGCCCATTTAGTCTTAAATCTTTTGCATTTATATCGATTCAGTCCATCTAATCAATTTTGGTTAGTTGGCGTTGACGTGACAATTGAATTTTTCTTTTACTTATTTGCGTTCTTTCCTTTTCTTCTCCTTCTTCCTCCAGTCAGTGGATGGGCAAGGGCTTGGTCGGGTTCGCCCTTGCTAGTGGCCAGTTGCCGATCTGGTGACTGGCTGGAAGAAGGAGGAGAAGAAAAAATAAAAAAAAAAAGAAAAGAAAAATAAAAAATTGAATAGAAAAGCGAACTCGCAAGCAATCACCACTTTAATTGTGCTAGCAATCTTTTGTAACAATTCTCCGCGCCGTTAATATTTTGGGACACGAGAAAAGTAACAGAGAGAATAATTTTCTGCCCTTTCTCTCTTATAGTTTTCTCACGTAAGCTAAAGAAAATGTCGCGCACACTATTCTACAAATGTTGCTGATCACCATATGTTGTGTGATCAGAGCTACATCGGTATGCGTGCACGGTCAGCTACTAACTGCTGGTCGAGCACGTTGTGCAGCTTGTGGTCACCACATTTTGAGTGATCAGCGATTGGTTGCTGACCATGCGCATGCATTATCTTTTTCATATATATATATATATATAGTATGTCCATTATGGATGTACGTGTACATCATACGCACATATCTTCATGGCCAAAAATAAAATTTAAATCAAATCCCTTTTAATTTAATTTTAACCCGACTATTTCGATAGCCGTGATTGCAAACATATTTGTAGTATTGTCTTTCCTCGTTCAACGTCATCCTGTATTGGTTAAGGTGATGTCTCTAGGTTAGTAAAACTTGCATTAACACATTAATACTCTTAAGAGAATTGATTTTCCCGATCAACCTTTAGGACTTATAAGTCATGAGCGACATCTAGCATTATGTCATAGCTGCTAGATTCTATCTTACTATGTCCCAATCGAATAAAAATCATAGAATATTTATCAAGTCACCAATTCGACCATATGCACAAATATAATTGATATGCACTTTATATGACACATGCACAGTTCATTCTCGGTTGAGAATTTCAATGAAGTGTCATGATTAGATTGCATAGCACATCATTATCATATCTTGCATTTAACAATGAAACAGATTCTATTTTGCGCACGTATGTAACTTCGTATGTAAATGAACTATGAACACCAAATACAATGACAAACTAACAAACCAGCAGTACTCACATTTGTAAACCATAGTTGTCCAATACACAAGTCAACACTTTGCCTTAGGTCTAGGGATTATTTACACAAAACTAAAGCATGAATGATTAGAAATTAACCACGCTAAAAGCTTCCATACTGTTAATCATTTAATGCCTATCACGTTCAATGAATCTATCTGTTATAAATACCTAGGTTCTAACTTGAGCATCATAGTTACTAATGACTTGTAGCTTATCATTGTTTTTTTTTTTTTGGGAGGGGGGTGGAAATAGGAGCTCCATTAATAATAAAACGGCCTCAAGGGTTCATAAAGAACAGCCCGGCGAGGGGGCATCAAGATGGAGTAAATTACAAAGGGAAATTGGGGGACTAGAAACCCAAGACAAGGAAATAATCCTGGGTCGCATATTCTTTGCTAACCAGTCTACAATTTGGTTTGCTCTTCTGTCGCAGTGGGCCACCGAGACGGACCTCAAGCGGGCCAGACGATTTTGGGCTTCTAAAATAAGATCTTCGGCTTCCTAATAGGACTCCCCAACTTCATTGACTACATCTACCAAGTACGAGAGTCAGGTTCTAGATAGATATGCCTGTCTCTCTCTCTCCTGGACTCTTCAAGCTCTCTCCTTTTCTCTAGAAACTTCAACCCTTCGACCAAGGCTTTAGCCTTCGCTTCAATCAACAAACAAAATCTGAAATTTTTTGCAAATCCGGCGAGCAGAGATCCTCTAGAGTCACGGAGGACCCCTGCAATGGCACCATTAGCTGTAGCCCAGTTGAAGGATGCATCAACGTTGAGTTTCAGATCTTGTGACATCCTGAGTTTCAATCCTTTTTTTCGAAATTTAAATACAGAATGGTTATTTCATAGAAGCGCTATAAATGAATCTCACTTGGAGATAGCCACTCTGAGTTGACTAACCAAAGGGAAAAAGGCTAGTTAGGAATATAAGCACGTGGACCAAATGGTCGATACGCATGACTCTTAAAAGCCACTCGTTAGTTTGAGAATTTATTTAAAACTGTCGTCTTATGAATGAAGCTGCGAATTGAGTTACGGAATAAGGCAATTGAATCTCAAGAGTGTTACTGAGGTTGAAATTGGATGTCGCCTCGAAAGGCACGAATTGGTAGGTTAGCATTGGAATGCCTAGAGAAAAGGGAAAAATTAGAAATTTCCATCTCGCCCCTGTCTTGTGCTAGAATCCATGGCGAGAGAGTGTTAGTAATTTTAACGAGGCTAGAAAATTTATTCGGTGGCATTTCGAGTTATTTTCTAATCGCGATTGAGCTAAATCAGCACCGATTGAGCCCTTACCAATCCTAAAAATTCATGAATTTTGAGAAATATCTCATCGGTTATCTTTTTGACCAATTTGACTAGTTTGACCGAAATTATTGAGGCCTAATCCACTATCAGTCTGAAAATTTACTAATAGTCCAAAAATCAGTCCATTTGTTCAGCTTTATGTCGCTTTCGGTGAATAGTCACCGACGATAATTATCCTTAAGATATTTATTAGTCAAACCACTCTCTCTCCTCCATAATTATCACTAGATTTTCTCTCCTCTCTCTCTCTCTCTCTCTCTCTCTCTCTCTCTCTCTCTCTCTCTCTCTCTCTCTCTATTGGCTCCAAGATTCCACTACCAACTTCAACTAGCTACCGACGGAAATCCGATCGTTGGATTTTTGTGATTTTTAGATATGTCGTAGTCCTATCTGAGATGAGTTCACACTTTGAATCACTTTGATTTGAGGTAGCTTGACCTTTCAAATCTACTTTACTGCTTCAGTCAACGAACCGATTTTCTGTTACCCGAATTTGACATATAGCTCATGTTGATATATGTTAACCCCAGTGACTCCTAGAGCTCATTTTCATGTGAAAATATTAATTTTCAGTTTGAGAACCACCCCGTTCAGCCCTTGATTAGCCCTGATTTGGATTAAATCCACCGAAATCCGTCGTGCTTTGTTGGTCGCTATCGTGGGCCGCCGCTTTCGTCGCTTCCTCAACTTCGTGTTAGCATTGATTAGGTAAGTTAAAGCTCTATTTCTCGATTAGAATATTGTACATGCCATGGCTAGATCTGGGGTTCGATTCGAGGAAAATCGGGTTAAGAAAAATCACTGGAGTTGGCGTATTTGTGCAAATTGATTCTGTGATGAGACTGTGGTATATTATTTGGGCTTGGTATATTACTGTATTAGCTGATATATGCTGTTGATGGTCGTTGATATGGGTCCCATGAGGTTCGGGTATTGAAAAATAGATTTTTGGGATATTTAGAGGAAAAACGGGCCAAATAGTATTTTGAAATCACTGTTCACGAACCTCCGGACACTATTCACATGCTGCCCAATTTAATTTTGATTTGAAAATGACAAGTTTCGTGGGTCCCGTGTGATTCGAATACCGAAAATATATTTTGGAGCATTTTATGCAAAACTGGGCCTGAGTAATATTTTATGTTAATATTTCACATATTTATGGCCCGTGTTCGTATTCAAAATAATATTTGAGGATTATCCACATATACTTGAAATTAATTATTTGGTCATTTTGGGTTCCACGTGAGAAATTGGATATTTTTAATAAAATTGAGCACGTGAAAGAGATTGATTGGCTTGGCCATTGTGTTGGCCATGTGGATTGATATTTTTGGGCACGTTTTTTCAGTTGTGGCCTAACGTACTTGGCCAAGGTTTTTGCCCAATTGAAATTGATATTGTTTCATATGCCTAATTGAAAATTTAGACTCGTATTTGAAATGTGGTCCAACGTATTTGGCCAATGATTTCTATCCAAATGAATTTAAAGGATTTTATTGTCTGAAAGGCGAGTGCAATAATTTGGGTTCGCAAAATGAGTTGATTGGCTTGGTTATTTGGCTGGATATGTGGATTGAGTATTTGGACTCGTATTTAAAATATGGCCTAACGTACTTGGCCAATGATTTCTATCCAAATGAATTTAAAGGATTTTATTAACCTGAAGGGCTAAAGCGATGGATTTTGTGTGTGAAAGTGTGTGAATTGTATATCATTGTGAACTGACGTAATACGTAGCCATGGAGGATAGCCCTGAGGTGCCTATATGACACGGGGAATTAGAGAGATAAGTATGCCGACCCGAGGTGCCTATATGACACGGGTTGAGGCACAGTGCGCCCTGATGCGTTTGACGCGGGGTAGCTAGAGGGATAAAGTGCCAACATGAGGCGTCTCATACACGGGTTGAGACACAGTGCGCCCTGATACGTTTAACGCGGGGTAGCTGGAGGGATAAAGTGCCAATCTGAGGGGTCTCATACGCAGGTTGAGGCACGGACTTGATGCGTACAATATACGGGTCGGACCTGATATGCCTATATGACGCGAGTCAAATTGGCTACTAATCCGAGGATCAAGATTGAGCGTGCATGCATATGTATTTGTATTGATTGTCCTAGATTGGACTCGTTTGTTTTATAACTTGGTCATTTGTGGCGAACCATTGATTGGCTATTTTATATGATATTCTGATTTTATGGTCTTGGATTAAACATATGCTTTTTTTTTTTTATAAATGACTATTTATGGCAAGTTTTCTAGTGGGCGTTGCTCTTGATCTTTCTTGGCCCTACGATTTAAAATTTGACTCTATGGTTTGAGAGCTTGGATGAGGTGTGGAGTTCGGTCTGAGGGTGTTTGGTATTCTGAGATGGGATTTAGAGGTTATCTTGTTGAGATTTGTTCTCATAGGTGATTAACCTTATTTTTCAGACCTCCGTTCCTGGCAGTGAATGTAATACGAGTAAGACAGGGGATCCCGAGGAAATTAATCTAGAGACTCAGTCTTTCCTTGGACCAGATGGTGGGATGGATAATGATGAGTTGGGTGGAGGCAGAAGCCCTTGGTAAAATTTGCATGGTTTGCTCACTATTGCCGACCTAGAGCCTTTTGTTGTAAAGGTCGAGCAATAGGTTTTAATGAGTGACGAAAGCTTTGAACTGTGTATATAACGTCATCCTGACAGTTGTATGAAAATGGCATGTAATATAAAGTGTAGTTTTGGTGCATTGATTGGTCTGTCTCTCTCTCTCTCTACCCTTTTTCTTTGTATGAGATTGAAGGAGCTCGTTTTCATTGCCTAAGGAACTCTGAGATCATTTGGTTACGACGAGTTTCCTAGGCCATCGTGATTGTCGACCATTCGACCGTACAGGTTATGATAGGATGTCGCGTGGCTCATGGGTTCGGGGCGTGATAGATTGGATCTTTCGAGGGGATCCAAGTTATTGGTGAGTTTGAGGTCTTTCTCGATGAAGTTTGAACTTTTCTATTCCACCGAGAGTAGCATCTAAGCAGGTCTTCTGCTTCACAAATCACATTTGAAGCACTTAATTGTAAGCCTCTGAAGACAAAGTCGTTTCTTTTCTTCTAAACGCACCACAAAATAGCTGACCACAGCTCGAAGGTAGGACTTAGGTAATTGCCCTCGATAATCTTTTGTATCCACTCATCCATACGTTGTTCATTAGGTCTTTGGTTCTGGCTGAAAGTTCTCGGATCCTTCCAGATCTGATCCGTCCATGAGCATCGAAGGAAGATGTGTTCTGTTGTTTCTATTTCTGAGTTGCATATGGAACATACTGGTTGGTTGATGATTTTCCTCTTTGCTAGATTTTCTTTCGTAGGGAGAGCATTCTGACAGACATTCCATAGAAAAAACCGCAACTTTGGGGGAACTAGGCTGTCCATATCTTGTTCCATAGGTTGCGGGATGGTTGAAATGAGGTGGAGGCTAGATTAGGTGCAAGCTAAGACTTTGAATTTTGCCTAAGAACATTATAGCCACGCTTCACAGTATACTTTCCAGATTGTTTCCCCGTCCAGATAAGTTTATCTTTCACGAGAGGCACCTTGAGATTGGTAGATAGGATTTCTTCAACTAACTCCTCATCAAAAAGTTGTCTGAGTCGATCTTCATTCCACTTAGCTCCTTGGACCGTAATTAACTCAGCAACTTTTGATGGTTTAGACTTGTTTACGGGGCCTCCAATCCTGCCTCTGTTAAGCCAACAATCCTCTCTTATATCTACTGATTTCTCGTTGCCAATAGACCATCTTACTGACTCTGAAATCGTGTCCCTTCCATATAGGATGCTTTGCTACCCCCAGGATGAACTGTATCCTTTCCTTGCTCTAAAGAAAGAACAGTTAGGAAAGTAAAGGCTTTTTGGAACCTTACTCCACAGTGAGTCTTGATTTTCTGCAAACCTCCAAGCTTGTTTTCCCAACATAGCCAAATTAAAAGCCAAGAGATCTTTGAAACCCAATCCCCCCTCATCTTTTCTGCTTTTCAGTAAGTCCTATTTTCTTCAGTGAATTCCAGTCTTTGAATCACAATTCTTCCACCAAAAAGATGCTATTTTTCTCTCTACTGATTTACAAATTGAGGTAGGAATTCTGAACACAGACATTGCATATTAGGAAATGGCATGTACAACAGATTTAATAAGAATTTCTTTCCCTGCCTTAGAAATAAGATTCTCCTTCTAGCCCTCAAGTTTCATGTTAACTCTCGTATTAATCCAAGAGAACATTTGTTTTTTAGAGTTTCCCCACTCTGATGGTATACCCAGGTATTTACCTGTTTTCTCTATGACTAGGACTCTCAAGGTAGCTGCTAGGTTTTCTTGGAGTTGAGAAGGACAGTTTGGTCCCATGAAAAGGCCTGACTTGTTTAGGTTTATTGCTTGTCCAAAGGCAAAGCAATACTAGTTTAGGATTAAAGCCAAATTATGCATTTCGATAAACTTACCATCCAAGAAAAAAATGGATCATCCGCAAAGAGCATGTGGGAGAGGGTAGAACAGTGTCTGTTAAGCTTGACACCTTTAAGAGTTTCATCACCAACGGCCTTTCTCATTAACATAGAGAGGGTATTAGACATGAGGATAAATAGATAAGGTGACATGGGGTCTCCCTGTCGAATACCTCTAGATGGTTTGAAAAAAGGCAAAGGTTCCCCATTGAATTTTACACTTAAAATGGTTGAAGTGACACATGTCATAACTCTGTCAACCCAAAAGGAGCAGAAACCCATGTTTAATAAACAAGCTTCAAGGAAATCCCACTCCACTTTGTCATATGCCTTTCTCATATCAAGTTTGAGAATGGCTTGGAATCTTTTAATCCTCTTCCTGATTCTCATTTGATGTAGCACTTCCTGCACAACTAATATGTTATCTTAAATCTGTCTTCCCCCACGAAAGGACTCTATTCTTCAGCAATTAACTTAGGCAGCCACCTTTTAAGTCTGTTTACAAGTACTTTTGAGATAATTTTATAATCAAAGTTGCATAAATTGATACACCTGAATTGGTCAAGTTTTTCTGGGTTTTTGACTTTTGGATTCATAGCTATGTGTATTCTATTCAGCTCAGGATGCAAAACCTCAATCTCAAAGAAAGCTTTAATATCTTCAAATAGACTCATTTTAATATTTTCCCAGTTCTACTGATAGAGTAAACCATTCAGGCCATCCAGGCCTAGAGCTTTTAAAGGTCCCATCTCAAAAACAGCCTTATGTATCTCCAATAAAGAAACTGGGGCTGATAAGTTCACATTCATCTCATCTGAAACCAATAGGGGGCATTGCTGAAGTATAGGTTCAAAGTTTCTCTCATCTCCTAAGGTAAAAGATCCCTGAAGTAGTTTTCTGCCATGAGTTTCAATTGCCCCTGATCTTTAATCTAGGTTTCCTGACCCACCATCTATAGCATCAAAATTCTATTTCTCTGACATCTTTGGATAGTTGTAGCATGGAAGAACTTTGTGTTTTTATCCTCCCATCTAAGCCAATTAATTCTCGGTCGGAGACCCCAGTACATTTCCTCTCTTTTCCATAAGGATTCAATATGGTCTAGAATCTCTTTCTTCTTTCTAATGAACTACACTATATGCTATGAAGTAGTTAGGGTTTCTAGTTCACATTTCAGATTCTGGATCATCTTCAAGTTGTTTGGGAATTTCTTCTTACTCCACCTCTCCAGCACTTCTAAGATAGATTTTAGTTTGCTAGGTAAGCCAGCACCTGTTCTTTCAGCCTTCTCCCATGTATCTTTAATCAGGCTCCCACAATCTTCACTTTCCATCTAGAAGGCTTCAAATTTGAAAGGTTTTTTCCTCCTAACTCTGTCAGCCGATAAAGCGATAATAATAGGACTATGGTCAGAACCTATCACAGGTAATGCAAATGTTTCAGCCAAGGGGAAAGTAAGTCTCCAATCCATATTGCAAACAGCCCTATCCAGTCTTTTCTTAACCATTTGCCCATCCTCTCTGTTATTTGACCAAGTAAATGCACAGCCTTTACTCTCGAGATCAAGCATCCCACAACTATCCAGCAGTTCTTTAAAAGATTGCATACGATAATTCTCCGACTCTCTTCTCCCTATCTTTTCCCAATGGTAGAGCGTCTCATTGAAATCACCCACCCAGACCAACGGAAGATCATTCCCGAAGCTGAGGTGTCTAATGTTTTCCCAAGTAGTTGGCCTCTCTCTATAAGTGGCTGGAGCATAGACAAAAGTTATCCTAAATAGGATTTTTTGGGACAGATCTATATAGTGAATATCAATAAGATGTTCAGAAGCCGTGAGTATCGAAACTTCAGCATCTTCATTCCACAGCAAGGCCAAACCTCCACCAATACCCATAGGATTCACCACAAAGTATTTATACAGTTGGAGTCTTTTTCTCACCCTTTGAACCACGAGCTCAAGATTTTTTGTTTCACATAAGAACACTAGATTGGGCATTTTTTGAGCCATAATGGCTCCCAGAGCTTGAACTATCAATGATGTGCCCAACCCTTGACAGTTCCAAGCTAAAAAGCTCATTTGTACCCCGGTGGCTTTTTTGGGCAAGCCACCAGAGCCCGTATTAAAGATTCCTCAGTAGAGATAATAAGAGTATCCAGCAAGTTAGTTTCATCTAGCAACATCACATTACCTTTTAGATACTCATAAACTTCACTTCTCCTACGTTTCTTGATGTGTCTCAGTTCTGTCTCCTTATGGTTTGTGATATGGGATTCCCTACCTTGCTAGAATGAAGAGAGTTCCAGAAGAAGAGGGTTTGATCTAGGCATTGCAAGATTCCCATCCGGATTATCCCCTTCTGAGTTAAGCAAATCAACTTCATTCATCTTCCTTTTACACCTTCCCTCCTTAAAGGAGTTGCTTATTTCTCTCCCCCCATCCTTTCCCCATAAGGGGTCTAGCATGTGTGGGCTCTTCGGTGTTTCTGGGATAACTTCCTCCTCCATATTGTTTTCAAAATCTGTTTCATAGTAGGACTTCCAGAAGGGGCTATGTAGATTCATCTCCACTCTCAGCCAAGATCCATAGACTTGATTAGCATCATCAGCAAACATCTCCTCATTATAAGGGATTTCTGGACAATTCTAAGCGTAGTGGCCTATCTTCTTGCTAGGATAACAGTATGTAGGTAGCCTTTCATACCGAAATCTAGTCATATCTCCTTACCTTTAAAGTTATAGATTAATGTAGCCTATCATAGTAGCCTCACTGATATGTTAGCAATTGCGAAGTCCTTCTACGTAAGATATGTCGCATAGGCAATATCTTTGATTTGTAAGAACATAACACGTTATTATGCACATGTTATCGAATGTTATAAAAATATCCACATATTGATGCTCATAAAATTGGCCGGATTTTGATTAAATTGCTTCAATCACAAGGAGATTATAAGCCATTTGACAATTTTAAAAAAAATCACCCATGTGACAATTTTAAAATTCTTTTAGTCGCCACCACCACCGTTATAAGCCCCCCTCCCTTCACTCCCTCCGCTGCAGACACTTTTTTGCAGTGCAGCCGACTCCACCATCTCCCCCCACCACCACCGTTATAAGCCAAACGCATACGTTCCAAACGCCCACGCGCACATACACTCTCTCTCTCTCTCTCTCTCTCTCTCTCTCTCTCTAAAATGGAGGCTCTCCAATTGGCGCCACCGCAGCCTCCCCTCCTCCGCTTGCGACGCGCCTGCATCGCCGTGCCCCGCACTGTCTCCACCCCAACCAAGGGCCACCCGCGGAGGCCGCTCGTGAGAGCCACCCTCTCCAAGCAAACGGCCGAGATGTCCCCATCGCAAGCGTCCCCGTCTGTGCCGCCTTGGTCTCAGCAGCCCATGCCCAGGGTCTCTGCCAGCTCCCTCCAGTACCCGTCGGGCTACCTCGGGGCAGTGCCCGATTGCACGGCTGCCGAGGGGGCTGGAGACGACATCATCAACGCCATGAGCCATCTGACTAGAATTTTGTCGTCCAAGGTGTACGACGTCGCGAAGGAGACTCCGTTGCAGCCCGCCACGAAGCTCTCAGAGAGGTGGGGAGTGAACGTGTGGCTCAAGAGAGAGGATTTGCAGCCTGTGAGTGCTTTTGGCGCCCTTACTTCTGATCTTCACTACTTTCCGGAAAGGAATTGATCATCTTTTGCGGGGTTTGGAAACTGATTTCGTTGTACGTCGAGTCGTTTTGGGTACTTTTGAATGCCAACTTTGTGTTTGAAGGCTTTGGTGGTTTAGAAAGTTCACTTTTTTCTTCCCTTCCTGTTTCTTGATTGGAGTAGAAGCAAGCTGGCCGATTCTTCTGAGGACAGTTCACTGGACACATCGTCGACTGTAATTACCTATGAAGTGTGGATCGTGTTTTTTGAAATTTGTGTTCCTAAGCTTAGTGTAATTCTAATCTATCAATATTATAATATTATGTTGGCTTTTTCTTGCATATCGAGAAAGTGTTTGGACGATATGTCTAACTATGAGTTGTGGCTGGCTGTGAAGTATGCAAGATAAATTGGTCTCCTTCGGGCAGGTTTTCTCTTTCAAACTCCGCGGCGCCTATAACATGATGGCAAAGCTTCCTAGAGAACAGTTGGAAAAAGGGGTTATCTGCTCATCAGCAGGGAATCACGCCCAGGGGGTGGCCGTTGCCGCCAGGAGACTAAATTGCACTGCTGTTATTGTAATGCCGGTCACAACGCCAGAGATCAAGGTCTTACTTTGCATCATTTAATTTGTCCTAGTTTTGTTGGTGGTGGTCCCGTCAAATAGATGGGTCGGGTCAAAAATAGTTACCCATTAAACAGTCATACCATGTTTAAACCCATGTAACCCATATAACAACTCAGCCCATTGTATATTGGTTAACGGATGGGTTTACGACCCATTTTGACTGGCCTATCTGTGGACATTATTTCGCACGCATGTTGTTCTTATGTTGCAGTGGCGCTCTGCTGAGAGGCTTGGTGGTACAGTGGTTCTGGTGGGGGATTCCTATGACGAGGCTCAAGCATATGCTAAAAAGCGGGGAGAGGAGGAGGGCCGTGCATTCATATCTCCCTTCGATCACCCGGATGTCATCATGGGGCAGGGTACGATCGGCATGGAAATCGTGCGGCATATGCAGGGTCCGTTGCATGCCATTTTTGTTCCGGTGGGGGGTGGTGGCCTCATAGCTGGGGTTGCTGCTTATGTTAAGAGGGTTCTTCCAGAGGTTGGTCTGTTTGTTCTCCCAACAAATAGTTCCCGTCTGGTGTTCTTTTACGTCATTCATGATGTCTTCAGTTGCTTATCTCCCATCTTTGTGTAAAAGATTCTTTTTATGCTGATGAGCATAGAAGCAGCTTGGTTCATTAGGATAAATACAAGTTTGCTGGTCTGAAGAACATGTAGGGATATGTTTAGGAGCCGTATTGTGGATTTGAATTGCAACTAAAAAATTGTTATCGCATTGCAACAGTAAGGCAAAATGACACAAACAATCCCTAAATTTTGGCTTGCTTTGAATGTTATCCATAATCTTTTAATTTGTTTTCTTGAACTATTCTAAATATTCAAGCTAGCTTTTAAACTTTCAATTTGTTCAATCTAATACATTACCTTTCTATTAAAAAAATTTAAAGTTTTTGTAACTACACTATTGCCCGGATTATAGAATATATTTACATTTCGATTAATTTCCTAAGTCACAAAAGAAAAAAAATTCCATCTTTGTATTTCTTTTTACTTTTTTGGTGTTTATAATATTTCGATAGTTTCGTTTAAGTATGTTTTAGCTCACTATGAACCTCATTTAGAGTTGTATTGAGTTGATATTCATGCTATTTTAATTTCCTAATTTACATATTGAACTAAATTTAATTAGGAATAAGAAACACTTACTTTTAAAATAAAATAATTATGAATCCCTTATAACCATAAATGAGGTTAGATTTCTACTATTATAGAAATCATAAGCATTAAATACTTAAATGAAACTATATTAATATTTATGACAAAAAAGCTATATTAATATTTTTAAAGACCGAGAAGGTAATAAAAAAAGCATATTTTTTGTTCATTTAGGAAATGGATTAAAATTAAATGATATTCTAAAATCTAGGCAATATTGTAATTATGGAAATTTGTAAATAGTACCAAAGGACTGATTTGACTTCATTATGGAAAGATGAGGGATTAGACTCACCAATTTGAAAGTTAAACGATTATATTGAATATTTATGAATAATTCAAGGACTATATTGAACGAATTAAAAATCTAAGAGTGACGTTACATATTGGATGAAACTTTAGGAACTATTACTATAATTTCCCCAAGGGTAAAGTACCAAACCTGCAAAACAAGCGTACAATCACTCAGAATGGAGAAGAGATTTTGCAATGAAATGCTGATGAGTTCTTTGTAGTAGGGGGAGCTTTTATAGGCAGAAGACATAGATATCAACATGAACTTTGATTCCTCTGGCTAGTAAGTGTCCTATCATTGAATTGACAAGCAAAGTAAGATATCTAAACTTGACATTCTTATGTGGTTCCATAGCGAATGGAAAAATCTCCAGGACACTTGGCCAAGTTTATTTGTTCCGATAATAAAGTAAGGAAACCCTGATCCAGCGGCCTATAACTGCCGGCATATATTATTGAAAACCATTATCTTTTATGTTCTTTCTACTAGACCATCTTGTGGTTATCATTGCAGTAACATTAAGGCCAACTTGATCCAGTACTTACTGTTTTTGCCGGTTATTCCGTTATGAATTGAGTGGCTTTAATAGCTGTTTCCTCTCTGAATGAAACCGTTGTATGTCCCGTTGAAAAAGCTATTATTAAGGATCTCATAGGCACAATGAAGAACATCGTTGATATAATCTCAAAATCTACTTGAGAGGTATCATGTGTACTCTTCTTGGTGTGCCATTGCCAGAGATGGCTCTTTTGCTGTAAACATTCAGAATAAGCAGTTTCTAGAGCTGCCTAATCTTGCCGGAAGCCTTTATCTTTGCTATAAGCATATGATGGTTTTCAACATGCATGCTTGCTGTCCTTTTTTATTTGCTCTCCCAACAAATAATTTCAGTTTTCTCTGTCACGTTCTCAACCAGCCTAAACTTGTTGGGATCATGGTTTTTCTTTCATGAACACTTGCCTTTCCTTTGTCTGCTCTCTCCAGAAACAGCTTCAGTTAGCTCTTCTTGTGGTTATTAATTTATATCATGTCGTAACTAAGCGTTGTACTCCCTTCCCCTTTCAGTCCCAGAATACGCGTTTGCAGACGTTTAGTAGAGTTACTTTTCAATTGCAGCTGTGGATTTCTTTTCACGTGATTATTTATTTGCAGGTAAAGATAATTGGGGTTGAGCCTGCTGATGCGAATGCTATGGCATTGTCACTTCATCATGGCCAGAGAATAATGTTGGACCAGGTTGGAGGTTTCGCTGATGGTGTAGCGGTTAAAGTGGTTGGGGAAGAAACTTTCCGTCTGTGCAAAGAGTTGGTAGATGGCATAGTTCTTGTGAGCCGTGATGCAATATGTGCCTCCATAAAGGTGATTTAAAGAAAAAATGATATGATTTACACGCTACATGCTATTGTACTTGTCAGATTCTTTGGCGAAATTTTACAGTGTAGTTTTGACCAGTCATTGCTCTACATCTTGAAGGATCGACATTGAAATTTTACTGTACAAAGACGTCTTTCAAGGGTTCAATCATCAGTTTACTGCAGGCTATTTAGAGGTCAGATATAAGTGGACATGCATACTGCTAGTTCTGGTGATTCAGGCTATCATACTTTTGATAATCTGGGATAGGTATCTCTCATCATGGGACTAGCGTTATCTTGCTTGATAACGCTGTCAAACATGTAGTGATGTTCTCTCATGGGGAACGTCATGAAAGAAATCTTTGAGCTAGGAATCTGGTCTTGTATGCTATAATGTCAAAATTTTCCCCTGGTCTGCACAAAGTCTCTGAAGACAGATTCTAGCCAGTAGATTTAGCTGATCAGGGTCGAATCCCTTTTTTCCACTTTGGAGAGGATTGAAAGTGACACATTGCTTATGCCTTTTCAAATAATCCTTACCATGTTACACTCTTTTGAGGCTGATGCCCGTAGGCTGTATCTTAAAATTGTTGTCACGGTGTTTAAGATTTTCTCTTGCTGAGAATGGTAATTGTCGCGTGGCAGTTCAATTGATTAAGGTCAGGATTTTATGTTGCAGGACATGTTTGAGGAGAAAAGGAGCATTCTGGAGCCTGCGGGTGCTCTGGCGCTTGCTGGAGCGGAAGCATACTGCAAGTACTATGGTCTCAGGGGAGAAAATGTGGTTGCAATAACCAGTGGGGCAAACATGAGTTTTGATAAGTTGAGGGTGGTGATTGAACTTGCAAATGTGGGTAGGCGACAAGAGGTGGTGCTCACGGCGGTTATGCCTGAGAAGCCTGGAAGCTCCAAGCGGTTCTTTGAAATTGCACATTGCTGAAGTTCGAACCCAGCTTTTCTTACAGAAGAGCCATGTTGATGATGATTGTGAATGATGGGCAAATCGTATTGCAGGTTGGCCCGATGAGTATAGCGGAGTTCTGACTATCGACGTAACTCAGACAGAGAGGCTGTAGCACTGTACAGGTAAAGACTTGTTGATCTTCGTCGGCAACGGGAAGAATGCAGGACTTTTGAAAGATGCTGTCAAGTGAATAAAACTATCCTGCTGATGTGGAGTTTAGTCTTAATGATATCCCTAGGGTTAAGGCACGTGCGAGGTAATCATCCATAGACAGAAAACGAGTAGTTCTGTATGAATGGTTGGGTATCAAAGAAAGAATGGAAGGGCCATTTAGAAAATTTAAACATGAGACAATGGGGTGTTTTCCCTTATATAGATTTGACGATTCTCTGTACCTGCGAAGTCAAATTACTACCTTTCAAGTGTAATTATAGGTGATCAAAGACTATAAGTGTTATAATTTTTGTATGATACTTAAGTGTTAGAACTTCTTTTTCCAACCACTTAAGTACCATAAATTTTAAAAACACATTAATTTAAGTGCCATAACTTTTAATCGATCACTTAAGTGTCATTATATTTTAAAATCGTTCACCAAAGTGCTGAAAGCCAAACGTGGCATAATATTTGTAATGAACTTTGTTTTTAAAAAGTTATACCAAATCTATTGAATAGTTATATGACACTAGTTTTTAGGAGAAAAGTATATGACACTCAGTGCTCAGGAGAAAAGTTAAAGCATTCAAGTGAATATCTTACATAAGTTATGACACTTAACTGATAAAAAAGAAGAAGTTATGGCACTCAAGTGAGTGTGCTGTACGAAAGTTATGACATTTGTGATTCTCTTAAATTATAGCATTTGTCATTATTTGATAATTCAGATATATAAGTGTAGAATTTTGTAATTATCTAGAGCAGTGTTGGGCTTCACACAATAATCGAATGAGAACGGGGTAAGTATACTACGAGTACTATAACTTTTGTACGGTATTCACTTGAGGGCCGTAACTTTTTTTTTTGTTCACTTGAGTGCCATAACATTGAAAATCGACCAATTAAGTGCTATTGATATGTGGACGCCAAAAAAAGCTAATGTAGTACCGACGAAACGATTCTTTTGAATATTTTAATGTACACGTGGATTTTTTCATTATTTTTTTATTTTTTGCTCCCTTAGCCGGCGACCCTAGGGCTACTGGCGAGGCCACGACGACCCTGGGCAAGCGTCGTCGTGGCCTTATCTACCTTAGTCAAGGGCATGAAGGCCTTTGCTAGATCTAGGCACGGGCCCTCATGACCATCAGGTCTGGGTGAGGGTCACCTTGTCTAGATTTGGCAAGGGCCTTCGTGCCCTCACTCGTGGTCATCGCCTAGGGCCATCGTAGCCCTGTCGGCACAGGGTGAAGTGGCCCTCACCCCTAGGCCAGTCGGCCATGGCCGACGAGTATTGGCATTGATCCTCACTGGCCAAGTCGAAAAAAGAGACAAAAATAAAATAAAAAGAAAAATATCAAAATAAATATAAAAAAAATTCCACAAAAATTAAAAAATCCATGTGTCGCTAAGAAATAAATAAAAATTAATAGAATTCCACATAGTATGATCTGCCAAAAGTGGCACTCAACTGATCGATTTTCCTCAAATTTGGCACTCAAGTGAGTGAAAAAAAGGTTATGACACCTAAGTGAGCTACCCCAATGAGAATAGTTGCAAAGTAGGATGAATGATTCTCATCTAACAACTTATGATCTGGTCAAAGATCATTTGCATTACTTGGTAATTACTTAACTTTTACCAACATTTTTTCTAAAGAGATGAGCATATGCTAGCAATCTATATCAATAGTAAAATAAATCTGTACCAATAGGGTTATATACATTACAAGTACCATAACTTTTCTACGGCACTCATTTGAGTGTCATAACTTTTTTTTCACTCACTTGAGTGCCAAATTAGAGGAAAATCGATTAGTTGAGTCCCACTTCCATCAAATCATCCTATGAGGACCTTTTATTTATTTTTCAGCGGTACATGGATTTTTTAAAAAATTTAAAATTTTTTCTAGAATTTTTTCATTTTTTTATTCATTTTGATATTTTTCTTTTTGTTTTATTTTTGTTGCTTTTCTACCTTGGCCGATGAGGATCAAAGCCTACTCTTGCCAATCACGATCGATGGCCAAAGGGTGAAGGTTGCCTTGCATTGGGCTAGCTGGGCTGCGACGGCCTTGGGCGATGGCTGGCGAGGCCTCAACGACCTCGAATGAGGGCACGAAGGCCCTTGCCAGATCTGGGCAAGGGCCCTTGCGGCCATAGGTGAAGCGACCTCACTTGAACTTGATGACCACGAGGGCCCCCACCCAAATTTAGTGAGGGCCTTCACACCCTGACTAAAGGGTGACGGGGCCGCGACAACCTTTGTCCAGGGCCATCGTGGCCCCACCAGCCTAGAGTGAGGCAATCCCGGGGTCCCTGGTCGGGGCCGATGAGGATTGCTAATGACCCTCGCTGACCATGGGAGCAAAAAATCAAAATAAAAGGAAAAATTACAAAATAAATAAAAAATTATGAAAAAAAAGTCCATGTGTACATTAAAATATTCAAAAGAATCATTTTGCTAGTGGCAAATTAGCTTTTTAGCATCTATATCAACTTTATCGGTGTCCACGTGATTGAGAATACTTAAGTGTTTAATTTTTCAAAGTTATGTGTCGCGACCCTCTCACAAAAATGTGATTGTGAGAGCTAATAGATTGTTCAGACCTCATCCACTCGATAGGATGGTGAAATTGAGGCACAAGCCCTCCCAGGTCCATAACAAATTGCAATGACGGAATGTTTATTAAAATGGGTTAACCCTAGTGTGGTCGGGTAATCTGTACGATGTGTGCATACCAAAGGAGTTACCACCAATCTATTTTTGGAGAGTACATTGAAAACCCTACCGAGCAATTGGGAAAAATCGTTCAATTCCGTGAAAACTAGAGAAGAGGGTTCAAGGACTTAGTCACGCCTACGTTTCCGTCGACACCCTTTCAGTTTCTAAGTTGAGTGGTTTTACTAACTATGGATTTCACGCATATGTCTTGAGTTAAGGTAAGCTCTAACATCTAAAGGGGTTCATGTAGATGGGAATGACTATCCCATCAATCACGATCAGTAATGGAAAGTGCACTAATTAAGGAATCATATCATGCAAATAAATCGCATCAAAATATTACATGACGTGCCTAGTAGAGCCCTAAGGGCTCAAAGAATGTGCCATCAGTGTTCTGGGTAATTCGAAAAAATTTAGGAGAAAGTTTCCAGAGGGGAAAATTGATTATTTGGGAAAAGTCAAATAAGTTGAATGTGGTCATTTCCCCTATTTTTTTTGGTGATTTTTGGGAATTTTCTGAATTTTTCCAAAATTTTTTGAAATTATTTTAATGAATTTTTATGAATTTTTGAATTTTTTATTTTCTAATTTTTATTTATTTTTCTAAATTTTTTTTATTATTTTATGGATTGGGCTTGGTTGACCCGACTCAAGCCTCGTGGGCACCCGGCCCGTGATCGAATGGGTCTAAGCCAATACTAAAACGACGTAATTTAGGCATTTTTATTTGAATTTCTGAATTTTCTGAAAGTTTTATTGAATTTCTAAAATTGCTGCCAATTTCAAATCTAAGGCTACAATTGGGCCACATGGCTATCTAGGGTCTGTATGATCAATTTTTGTTTTGATTAAACACACTTGCGACACGTGGCACTAAGAGGACCGTCGGATTATTTTTAATCCATTTATCTAGTGGCCGACACTTGTTGGGTCGAGGTTAATGACCTGACTCGAACTGGTCAAACCTTCCTCCTTTACCAGACTTAAACCTAGCCTCTATTTATATCATTTTTTTATTTAGAAAATCGATTATAAAATCTCGAGCGCTGACGTGGCTACTATGTGGCAGACACGTCAGCACCACATAGGCATTGACCAAGTCAACATCTCTACGAAAGCGATGATTAGAGCAGCTCTAGTCTCTGATAGACTCGCGGTAGGCTTGCAAACTGCACCTGAAACTATACCAAAAATGCTCAATCTTGTCACCAAACGATTCCTTGCCATCACAACATCAAAATATGTGAAACCTAGAGCTCAACTTAGCCTAAAAACGCCATAACCAGAACCAGCCGAACTAATCTCCGGCAAAAGTTTATCCTAATCAATTTTAAAGTGATCTAATCAAACTAAACCAATAGACAATATCACAAAAGACCAAAGAAACATACTTGATTGTCGCTGTAGCTCTGTAATATCGTGAAATAGCTTCACGAGATCTACCTAGGTTCGGTTGTTTGGGAGGTGACTCGGGAGGATTCACGCAGCAAAAATGTGATCAGCAAGATCTAATGAAGATTCAGAACTAAAAATTATGGAGATTGATGATGGAATGAAGAGTCCACCATTGGCGGACCTCTAAGCACTCAACTATTGTACTTGCCTTTCTACACGGTGAAGCTTCGAATTGAGGAGTTGTAGACATTCCTCAAGACTATATGAAGCTCATGGACCAAGTTTGAAGACCTACCGATGTTTGGCTATCATTGACGAAGCTTAGAGTCTTCGGCTGAAGCTCCTTCGATGGCTATTCATGGGCCTATCGAGAGGATTTTCTCTCTCCTCTCCCTCTCTCAATGATTTGTTAAGTTCATTTTTCCCAAATGAGCCCTCGAACTGATCCAAAAATGCGTGAGACTCAAATATCCCAATCTTAGACTTTTGGCATGAGGAGGAGGGATAAGGGGTCGACCAACCTTTAAAACAACATGTGCCTGATGCCTAAATGACGTGCCACAAGGGACGTTGGTGCCATGCGAGCTTCAGTTGCCTAATTGGAGCTTTGGCACGTACAAATTTAGCGTGGAACGGCTTGGCCATTTTTGGCCTACTTCTCATGCACACAAAACTGTAGCTTTGGGGAAGAAGAGCTATAGTTGGGTCGGGTTGGGTCGGATTCGGTCTGACCTGACAAACTAAGCTTGCTCAATTTCTTCAAATTGACCTTCAAATACTCGAAATTTGTCAAATTAAATCTCAAAATTGCACTTAGGAACATAGATTTTACTTAAAATGCAGTTTTTGTAAAAAATTTCCTTGAAAAAAAACCATAAATTTTTCATTTGACCCGAAAATGAATTTTGAGAAATCGAAATCCTCAATGGAAAAATCAAGCCAGACCAAGTTTGTAGCACCTCAGAACGCTACCTCAAAGCTTACTCAATACTCGTTTTATTATTAATCTTTCAGAGTTATAGATGGCGCATGCGGCAGATTAAACATAAAACAAGTGCATAGAGAATATATGACAGGCACAATACTTAAAGGATTTGTTTACTCATAGGGTTCATAATCTTGTTAGTACTTAGAAAGAATGGATTTATACATATATATTACCCTTTGGAAGGTTCTTTATAAAAGTTCAAACATTAATAATTACGATGACTACTTTCATCCTGCCGGCACAATTCACGAGCTTTGCCTTTACCATCATCTTCAAGGCTCAGTCCCACTCTTTACCTGAGTATCTGAAAAGATAAACCCCAAATAGGGGCAAGCTAACACGACTCAATAGATAATACTTCTAGCTAAACAACTAAACCTTCCAATCCACCATTCATTTGAGCAAAACAGTCAAACAACAACCATAAAAAATAAACAATGACAACATCAAAGCAAGTATCGACTACTATAGACGGAAAGCAGCTTGCACCACCAGCTCAAATCAAAAGTACACCCATAACGGTCTCGGTTAGTCAGGACCGTCTTGGAGTCGACATTTAAACTACCAAACTTCACCAATCAGCCCCCTCAAGATCCACAAAAGACCTCCACCTTGGCTCAATCCTTATCTCACGTCCTTATCGACAACGAGCCAAGTACTTTGTCTGAAATTTCTAGTACTCTAGGGCCACAGTAATAGAAATTCAGACGAACAAGACCAATTAAGCAGAACAAACGAGGCAACTAAACCTCCTTCCATCTTAAGCTCACGGCTAAAACACCCACTTATGAGTCCCAAATTCAATTCCACCCAAATTAGTTGTAGTCCCAACAATCTAGTCACATATTTTAACTATCTATAGTCCAAAGGTACTAACGCAAGTGATGGATCAATCATATAATAACATTCATCCTTCTATACACCAAAAACTCTCCCAATTCATACATATTCTCAAAAAGACACAAATCACTCCAACGAATGAAAATTGAAAAAGCTAGTGGTCAGGGTAAAAGAGTTACTTGCCTTAGGAACACACACGAAGAGGAACGACGCCCGAATCGCATTGGACGAACTATGAGTCTCCACTGACCAGCTTCTGTTCTGCCTAAATCCACAAAAATCCATAGGTTTTTTTTTTATAATCAGCCTTTATATTTGAATAGCCATCGATCTTATGGTCGCGTAGGAGAAAACATAGCTTGTTTGCTCTCCGAATGAGCTCAAAAACAAGAGATTTCTTCCCGGGCGCGCGCAGAAAATCGAGAAAGGGATGGAGCTCGTGATGGGGAAGTTGTTCACGAAAATGAAGAGGAAAATGAGGGAGAGAGGGAGCCGAGAGAGTGAGAGTGAAGAGTGAAGAGTGAAGAGGGAGTATTGGCTTTTACTTGGATGAAGCTTCCTTTGGAAGCCTTGAATTATTCATGAATAATGATGTAGTGAGGTGGTTGATGGTGGTTGAAGAGTAGTTGACTTGACTTGATGGATTGACCTTGAGTTGATGTGCATTAATGAAATGGGACCCTTGATCAAATCAATATTAATGATATCTGACTTATATGAATAATATCCAAGCGCATTTCAGTCATTTGAAATTTTTGGATTGGTTAGACATTTGGTTTAGGCTACCGAATCAATTGTGCTCAGGGTTAGGGTTGGGCATGAATTGTATCAACGCTTCAATTCAACGGCTTGATTTCCTCTGCTCCACGCCTCAGGATTTTCTAAATCATTTTTTAGGCTAAATACAATCGCGTTCAACTATTGTCCTTTAAACCTTGAAAATGCAATATTATTTATCTTGTAAATGTCCAAATTTCGGGATGTCACAAAGCTCACCAATAGATCCAAATTGATGAAAGCTATAGGGTAGTGGCCTTAGATTTTCACAATCATCCTTACAAAAATTTTAATTTCATTTTGATTGAAATCTAGGGACTAAATTAAAAAATAAAAGTCCAATTAAGCCCATTTCGCCTGAACAACTAAACTGAAATGTAATTTTTGGTAATAGAGATGAATGTCGCAACTCCAAAAAAAGTAAAAAAATGGTAAATAAAATGGCTAAAATGTAATTTTTGGCTTAATTTGGGACTATGCTTAAAGAAGGAGCATATGATCTTGAAATGAATTTTTAAAATTTTAATTGGATAAAATGAAAAGGGAATTAAAATAAAATATTGGCTATTTTTTGTGGCCACAAATGATATTTTTCTTTATTTTGGGGTGTTTTCTAATATTCAAAAAATATTAAAAATGTGAAATATACCAAAAATTATTTTTTACTCAAAATGGTTCCTTAGGCTTGGTTAAGGCTTCTAAAGTTGATTTTGCAATTTTATGGATTCTTATTATATTTTTAAATATTTTTATGAAAATTAATTAAAAATCAGGTGTCAACAGAGGCTGAATTGATTTTCTTTTCTTTTTTTGCTCAATTAGTTAATGAAATCCTATGATTTGGAAAGACTATGATCCTAACTGAGTATTTTTAAAAACAAAAGTAACCAGAGTGAAATGTCACGACCTGAAAATTTCGATGGTGGAAATTCCCAAGTTAACGGATTATCAGGTTAATTAGATTGACTAACCTAATACGGACTCTCCCAAGCCCTACTGAATCGCAACTTTGATTTTTTTTTGTTCAAATGATTTTAGAATTTAGAGTCACCACTAATCATTTTTTGGTAGGTCGATTAGAAATCTAAGTAAATTAGCGAGAGAGTTCGGGGACTTGGTTACACTAGTTAATTAAAACTAATGCCATTTCGGTACCTTAATTCCATGGATATCCTAATTTGACAACTCAAACTTGGTTTACTCCTCAATCTCTAGCGAGATGTTCTTTTTTTTTTTTTTTACTTTTTAGATGGAATGCATGGATGGTAATGGGTGCATGGATAATCAAAATGTGAATATGCAAATATAGACACGCGAACGTATACATGTGAACGCGGACATGCAAATGTGTACACGCAAATACGACATACAAACGCGAATATATAAATACAGCATACAAACGCAAACATGTGGATGCGACATACGAACACGGACATGTGGACACGACACGTGAATAAATCATCAAAAATAGAATTGGCCAGTCGAAATGGCCTATTTCCTAGTTTTGGGGTTTTTCTGAATTTTCTAGAATTTTTCAAAACAATTTGCCTATAAGGGGCAAAATCATCATTTTGAAAACACTAGTAAGGAAAATCATTAAAATTGGATTGGCCAGTCAAAATGGCTTGCTTCTTAATTTTTGGGATTTTTTGGAATTTTTTTGATGAATATGCATGAATTAATGACAATACGAATACGACGTACGTACGTGACATGCGAATACAATTATGTGGATACGAAGACGTACGAATACAACATGCGTATCACGAAACTAGTTAACAGAATACATGAAACCTTTACATCACCAAGTAGGAGCAGAGCTTACCGCGATCTGGGGTTTGGATAAAAAAATTATAGAAAATTGCAATACGAATACGTATGCGGCATGGCAACGTATGCATAAGCTCTACTATATGAAATGCACATGAATGACCTTTCTTTGGTATTTTCGAATTAAGTAAGACTGATGATGGAAAATATTCTAAATATAAACGTAATATTAAAAAATACGATATAAAAAGCAATATATAAAGGTAAGCATTAAAATTCCCTGAAGCCGAAAGAGAAAGTGAACTAATGACTTCTGTGCAGTGTTACGACCTCCAACAGGTGACTCGGCCTACTGATTCTGGGGTTTGATATGTAAAATCATTTAACACATAAAGATTAGAATCCAACCAATTGTCAAACCAAATGAATTTTCATGAAATTTTAGTGGTTTAAGTCCTCTTTAAAATTTTTTTGGAAAAAATTTATTTTTATCTCCTCAGTGGAGTCGCCAAGCTATCGCGACCTAAAAATTTCTTTGATCGGTGAAAATTCCAGATTAACATATTATCAGATTAATAGATTGACTAACCTAATACAGACTCTCTCAAGTTCTATCGAATTGCAACTTTGGTTTCTTTTTGTTCAAATGATTTTAGAATTTGGAGTCGTCACTAATCATTTTTGGTAGGTCGATTAGAAACCTAAGTAAATTAGCGAGAGAACTAAATTACTTCTACGAACAGAGATTATGAGTTTGGGAACTTGGTTACACTAGTTAATTAAAACTAATGCTCTTTTGATGCCTTAATTCTATGAATATCCTAATTTGGCAACTCATGCTTGGTTTACTCCTCTGGCTCTAGTGAGATGTTCTCTTTTTTTTTTTTTTACTTTTTAGATGGAATGCATGGATGGTAATGGGTGCATGGATAAGCAAAACGTGAATATGCAATATAGACACACAAACGTATACATGCGAATGCGGACATGCAATGATAAATATGCGAGTACGGATATATAAATATGATATGCAAACGTGAACGTACGTTACATGCAAACGTGTACACGCAAATACGGCATACGAACGTAGACATGCAAATACAGCATGCGAACACAAACATACAGATGCGACATACGATCGCGGACATGCGGACACGACACGCGTATAAATTATCAAAAAATAGGATTGGCTAGTCGAAATGGCCCATTTCCTAGTTTTTGGGGTTTTTCTGAATTTTCTGGAATTTTTCAAGACAATTTGCCTATAAGAGGCAAAATTATCATTTTGAAAAGACCGGCAAGGAAAATCATAAAATAGGATTGACCAGTCAAAATGCCCCGCTTCCTAATTTTTGGGATTTTTTTTTGAATTTTTTGATGAATATGCTTGAATTAATAACAATACAAGTACGACATACGTACGTGACATGCGAATTAGGGGTGATCGGTTCTCGGTCCGGTCCGGTTCTCCTCAAGAACCTAGAATCGGACCAGTGGTCCCGGTCCCCATTTGTCGGAACCGGACCGACCGTCCCAAAAACCGGACGGACCAGACCAACAAATGGATCGGACCGGATTGAACTAGATTGGACCGGACCGAACCGACAAATTGCTTGCTGTGTACGTTCGGTTTTAGGCACTTTATACAATCTTGAGCAATTTTATTTACATCTAAAGCTGGCTTCATATCAAGCCAGATTCCGTTTCGTGGTCTCGACTTGTGATGTGTCACAAACTTCACATACAAAATAAAAAATAAAAAAAAATAAAATAAAAAATTGGTCTGGTCTGGTCCGATCTTATATCCCTAGAACCGGGAATCGGACTGCCCGGTCACCGATTGCAATTTGGGAACCGGAAACTGGACCGGACACCTTCAGAACCAGGAATCGAACCATTGGTCCCGGTTCGATCGGGGCAATCCTGGTCCGGCCGGGTCTGTTTGCTCACCCCTAATGCGAATACGATTATGCAGATACGAAGATGTACAAATACGACATACGGATTCGAAAACGTACGAATATGACATGAGCATCACGAAACCAGTCACTAGAATACATGAAACCTTTACACCACCAAGTAGAAGGTAGAGCCTATCGCAATCTGAGGTTCAGATAAAAATATAGAAAATTGCAATACGAATACGTATGCGGCATGGCAAAGTATGCATGAGCTATACTATATGAAATGCACATGAATGACATTTTTTGGTATTTTCGAATTAAATAAGACTGTCGATGCAAAATATTCTAAATATAGAAGCAATATTAAAAATATATGATATAAAAAGCAGTATATAAAAGGTAAGCATTAAAAATTCCCAAAGCCAAAGAGCGGGTGAGCTAATGACTTCTGTGCAGTGTTACGACCTCCAACAAGTGATTCGGCCTATCGATTCTAGGGTTTGATAATGTAGAAACTAAAACGTATAAAATAGAGTATAGAAAGCAGCAAATAAAGAACCTCCAGCAGGTGGCTCGGCCTACCAATTCTGGGATTCGATGGTATAGAAACTAAAACGCATAAAATATGGTACATAAAGTAGTAAATAAAGAACATCCAGTAGGTGGCTCGGCCCACCAATTCTGGGGTTTGATAATATGGAAATTAAACTGCAGAAAATAAAATATAGAAAGCAGTAAATAAGAACCTCTAGTAATGGCTCGGCCCACCAATTCTATGGTTTGATAATATGGAAATTAAACTGCAGAAAATAGAATACAGAAAGCAGTAAATAAAGAACCTCCAATAGATGGCTCCGCTCACCAATTCTAGGATTTGATAATACAGAAATCAAAATATAAGAGATGGAATACAGGAGATCTTTACACCACCAAGTAGGGGGCAAAGCCTACCGCAATCTGGTGATTACCGAATTTAGATCTCGTATCACCTATTGGATCAACATTGCGGCTCGAACGACAAGGATGAAACTCATGAGCTATGTTGATCGGTAGAGAAATTGGTGATTGTAACACCTAACTTTAAACTCTCACCATCTTCAAGATTCTCTTTGAAAAAGAATTCTCTCTCTTTTTATTTTTTTTCTTTCTCTCTAGTTTTTCTTCAATCTCTCAAAACCCTCTCAAATATTCAAAATTTTCTCCCTAAAAAATCCTCCCCTCCAAGTTCCCTTCTCCTTCTTTTATAGCCCACTCATCTATCTTCCATTCTAATTTCTCTACTAACTCTTCTTCATCTCCATCTTCCCTTCTTTATTTCCATCTTATTTTCTCCATTTATTCTTCTCTATCTCCTCTTCTCCATCTTCCCTTCTCCATCTCCTCTTCTCTATCTTTCCTTCTCTATTCTAATTTCTCTACTAACTATTCTTTTATTTATTTACAAAATAATCTCTCAAGTGTTAGGTATTTGCACACTAGTCCTTGAGATTTTAAGTATTTACAATTCAGTCCCTGGTGAAATATTTCTTTAAGTCCAAATCTCTACACAATTTTTGACACACCTCCCCTATGCTTGGTCAAAATCATCTCATGTCTAGTTCAATTGCTTGTCAAATTTAAGCTCATTTCTTGCCGCTGAAAAAATGCAAAATTCAACTAAGGCCCTTTTGCAAAATTGAGTTATTCTATATAGGTTAGGATGTTTCTCTACAGGTATTCCCATCTTTTTTACTTCCCCCTTTCCGACAGTATTCTCCATACTACTACTATCAATGACCACAGCAAAGATTTTACCCATAATAGTGCACCTGGTTCGAAACAATTGATGGCGCTGCAAATCATCTTCTTGTTTTGGGGCTAATATCATCCTGCACACTATGCAATTTATTCCCCTCTTCCTCATCATCAAAATCATTTTCCTCACCTTATATTCACAGCAATATTTATCTTCCTCCTTTTCTCCCATTCCATGTTTACTAGCTT
>JAGVVM010006911.1:0-24612 GCA_019149425.1 Psidium friedrichsthalianum
CAGGGGGTACTGGGCGTATGGGAGGATGATACGTGCTTGATATTGTCGGTCGCGGAGAAAGGTAAGCTGAAGATAAAGATGGACAGTCAAGAATCTTCCGATGTATGCATATTCCTGTCTTACAAGGAATCTTATTTCTGTGGAACTATGGCAGATGCTGGTATTACTTTTACTAGTGACAAGTATTCATGCAAGCTAACCCGTGGATCTATGGTGATTGCTAGAGGCGAATGGTGTGGAAAGCTATGGAAATTAATTGGAAGCACGTATCAGTGGTGAGAGCTATATCACGGAACAAGTGGAAGAAGATTTGCGAAGCTGTGGCATCGAGATTGGGTCATATCGGTGAGAAAGGGCTGGTGACCCTTACTTCAAAGAAGATGGTGGATGGAATCCCAGGCTGTTCTATGGGTTTTTGGATTTTGTGAAACATTGTTTACGTGGAAAACAAAATCGAGTATCTTTTGAATCGTAGGAGGGAGAGCGAAAGGATTCTAGATTTAATCCATAGTGACGTCTTCGGTCCTACACCTGTAGAATCATTTGGAAAATCAAGGTATTATGTTTCCTTTACTGATGATTATTCTAGATATGTGTGGATATATTTCTTGCAGAAAAAAGATGATGTGCTAGAGAAATTTCGTGAGTTCAAAGCTTTGGTGGAAAATCAGTTTGACAGAAATTAAAATTTTGCGGACCGACAACGGAGGAGAATTCTGTTCAGCGAAATTTAATCAATTATGTGCGACCAGTGAGATAGTAAGGCAAAAGACAACGCCCTATTCACCTCAGCAGAATGGGGTGACAGAGAGGCTAAATCGATCTCTCATGGACAAAGCAAGGAGTATGTTAAGTGGTGCAAGCTTAGCAAGTGAGTTTTGGGCAGAAGCAGTGGCTACCGCGTGCTATCTGAAAAACAGGTTTCCCACATCAGCTTTGAAGGATCAACACCGTTTGAGGCACTATTCGGGAAGAAAGCCAGACATATCCCATGTCAGAGTATTTGGCTGCGAAGCATATGTACATGTGCCAAAGAAAAGAGGAACAAGCTTGACAGCAAGTCAGAGAAGTGTATCTTCATTGGGTACAAGGATGGTATCAAAGGCTATAAGCTGTGGATCTGATACTAAACGTATTATCTACAACAAGGATGTGGTGTTCTGAGAATCTACCATAAATCAGATTGTTTCACAAGCTCTTGAAGAACTACAGACAGTTGAGTTAGATTTTGCTTGCAGGAAAAGACAGAGGCTATATAAGCTGAAACAGAAAATTTAGATTCTGAAGCTGATGAGCCTGATGGAAGATGATATAGTAGATTCTGATACTGAGTTTGAAGTTGAAGCACCACCTGAATCGGCCTTAAGGAGGTACACACGACAGAGAAGACCACTTGAGAGGTATACATTATTTACCAGTAATGAAAATTGTGCTCTGACTATTACAGGTGATGATCCAAATACTGTTAAGGAAGCAAGAAGTGCGAAAGATGCCAAACAGTGGGAGAAAGCCATGAAAGATGAGATTGACTCTTTGGATAAAAACAGAACATGGAGTCTGGTAAAACAACCTACAAATCGGTAGGTAATTGGTTGTAAATGGGTATTCAAGAGGAAGATATCTGTAGATGGAGAGATAAACGATATAAAGCTCGTTTGGTTGTGAAGGGATATTCGCAGATAGAGGGAGTCGATTATGGTGAGGTTTTTTCTCCTGTTGCTAAATTAAATTCCATAAGACTTGTTTTATCTATAGCAGCTGCATATAATCTAGAGATAGAGCAGCTTGATGTAAAAACAGCTTTTCTACATGGTGACTTGGAGTAGGATATTTACATGAAGCAACCAGATGGGTTTGTGGTCAAAGGAAAAGAAGATTTTGTTTGCAAACTGAACAAGTCTTTATATGGCCTGAAACAATCTCCAAGAATGTGGTACCAGAAGTTTGACTCCTATGCTTTGAAGCTTGGCTTTGTTCGTTGTGATACTGATCATTGTGTCTATGTGAAGAGGTTAGATGATGATTTTGTTATTTTAACCTTATATGTTGATGATATGCTGCTAGTTGGGAATAGTATGAGAATGATCAGCACTGTAAAAGGACTGTTGGCAAAACAGTTTGAGATGAGATGAAAGATTTAGGCCCAGCAAACTTCATCTTGGGTATGTAGATAAAAAGAGAGCGTGAGAATGGAAATTGTGGCTAAGTCAGAAAAATATATTGAAAGTGTGTTGAAAAAGTTCAACATGACAGACTGTAAACCTGTGAAGACCCCTATATCTACAAGTTCCAAGTTATCAGCGCTCCCAGTGTCCCAAGACTGAAGAGGAAGCTGAAGAGATGGCAACGGTTCCATATGCAAGTGCAGTTGGGAGTTTGATGTATGCCATGGTATGTACTCGTCCAGATATTGCTCAAGCAATGGGAGTATTGAGTAGATATATGTCCAATCCAGGGAAAAGAACATTGGATAGCTGCAAAAAGGGTATTTCGTTATCTTCGCAGTACATCTGACGTTGAGTTATGTTATGAAGCATGAAAACTCAAAGGGACAGCAAACATTAGAATTGAAGTGTTTTGTTGATATCGATTGGGGATGTGACATTAATAGCAGGAGATCGACCAGCGGTTATGTTATTTCCTTATTCGGCGGAGCTGTGAGTTGGATGAGCAAAAGACAGAGCACGGTTGCTTTATCTACTACTGAGGCGAGTACATGCTCTTACTCATGCTGCTAAGGAGTGATTTGGATGCAAAGATTGTGTAAAGAGCTTGGATTTACGCAAGAAAAGTGAAGATTTGGTGTGATAGCCAGAGTGCTATATTCTTGGCTAAGAATCCTGCATTTCATGCCAGAACAAAACATATCGATATATAATATCACTTCTTCGAGAGAAAGTAGAACGTAAAGTTATAGTGTGGAAAAAAGTGACACACAGGTGAATAGTGCAGATTTTCTGACCAAAGCAGTAAGTGTAGAAAAGTTTGAATGGTGTACAACTGTGTTGGGATTAAAGAAGCATGGGAAGTATTCACCAAGTGGAGAATGTTGGGGTATGGTTCATACTGCCCTACGACAGGAAAGCACGTGGGTCCCTCTCCACGCTGAGCGGCGCGGGGGTGCCGCCCCGGCGAGGGTCTCAAGGGGGCAGCACCCCTGGACACCAGAGGGCTTTTTACAATTTAAGCCCATATTTTTCCTTTAGCAGTTTGGGCTTGGGCTCATGAATAGCTGCTACTATATATACTCTTTTTCTCTTGTAATTGAGAGATGTAACGAGAGGTGTGAGGTGCAGATTATAGTGAAATCCTCTGCTAACGTAGCCCTAGTTTAAGGGTGAACCAGGATAAAATCTCGCGTCTCAATTTCCTTTTCTTGCTTTACGTTTTACTTCAACTTGATTGTGCGCCGAATCCTAACAGTCCACGGCCTGCAACTCAAAAGAAAGCTCAGAGTGCTCGTCGCAGTTCTTTTCCGGACTAAACACACGACCCGAGCGCCCTGCAAACAGCACGAAACCCCCACCAGATCAAGGAAAACCCACGAGAAAAAGCAGAAGGGCACTTTAGACTTGGTTGAAGTGGTGATCTTGTTTGACTCCCAGTCTTGGCTTTTGTAGTAATATGCCAGCCCCGCCTGCCGCCGCAGGGAAGGAAGAACAAAAAAACAAAAAAAGTGCATATGCTGTCACGCCCGCCCTCCCTAAGTGACGCGCAGCGACAGCCACTGTTTCCCCATGCCTCGCCGAATGGCAAACTTTAAAATTTTGCGATCGCCTAGGAATCATCGCGGCCAAACGACGGTGACAAGAAACGCAAACGAAAGCTTCCATTACTATCCTGACAACCATACATACGTACATATGGGCAGATAGAGAGACAAAATAAATAGACAGTAGCCAAATCAAAGAGGATACACAAAAACTGACTTATATATATATACTTACCATATTTACAATTTATGTGTATATATATTTAACAACCCAAAGTCATCTCAAGAGCCTACCCTTTCAAAAGAAAACGAGCCTCCACAAAAACACTCTAAAAAATGGTGCTCAGGGTGCTCCTACTTCAAAACCACAACCCACAACCCACTATATATCCTACTCAACTCCACTCTCATCAGAAGGCGGCCACTCCTCTGGCTCGGACTCCACAACTCACAAGGCAGGCTCCGCTGCCAACAGTGCAGCGTTCATCAAGATCAGCCTCGTGGCCATCAATATCCATCGGCAAAGGCTCTACGAGCTCCTCCTCCATAGGCTCTGGGTCAATGACCTCGCCTCCAAAAGTCACAGGGTCTAGTACCCCATACTCGTCCTCGCTTTGCACGTCTACATCCATACCTGTTATCGGTCCCCTAAAATCAAACTCCTGAAGCTCACGCTCCATCCATGCCTTAAACCTCAGCGGCATCAGAAACTCGCCACCCTCATCGACCTATACCTTACATTCTATTCGCTTATATACCTTATTATTGGAACCGGGTACAACGACTCCCATTGCTCTATCTCCATCGGTATCCCATGCAAAAATACCCAAGTTTTCCATGCTAACGGCGCGGCTCTGAAAGGCGATCAGCCACAATTGAGTCTAATACTCAGTGAGTAAACCAGTATGACAATATATAAAACAGCACCCATGTAACTAATATCAGACATGCAGAATAGAACCCCATGTAATGCACATTATTAAACTCATTCCACACAATCAATGTCAAATCGGGCGGTTCACAAGTAAAAGCAAGCATGTGCCATATATTAAACGCCATTTCAGGCTCTCGTGATTCGCTTCCGATCCTCAAGGTCTCGTACCCGCGTGATTAACGTCGCGACCGTTGTCTCAACGCATATTAAGAGCACATCTCAAGTTAATCCCCTTGTCTCTCCAGCAACCCCGTGCCGTGCACGTTCGGGCGCCCTCGGCAGGCAGGTACGTTTGCAAGCCGGAACTACGACATCGCCCATTCTCGTACCAGTCCGTCGGTCGAGCCACCCTCACCCTTGTCACTCCGATTCTCGAGCTAGTCCGTCGGTCGAGTACATTCACAATGTCAAATCATTCATTTCAGTGCAACATTTCACTAATGACGAATTCAACTAGTCATAGTCAAATCGAACGTATGCAACCGCTCATATAATTCATAGCAATTAGACAAACTCAACGCCCTTCTCTCGGCATTTATTATCCATGGTAATCAGTTTTATTCCAGGGAAATCTCCCCTCAGTTGCCCAACCCCACGCATAGGGTTTCGGTTACACTCCTCACACATACAGGTTTGATTTAATGGGGTAAATAACTAAGTCTTTTCTTGGCATAAACCTCAACTAACCCACCTAAGTCTCCCTTACATACCCTAACATATTCGGCCAACCCATGCACTTTAGTACACTTAGGTGGCTCTTTGTGTTTTAATACCCAAAACAACCACAACAACTGAGCGACTTAACAAGTTCAACACTTCAGCAGGGCATATCCAAAACAGTACCGGTTTTAAGTGACGGAATCATCGAAATTTGGGCAGCGAAACCACGTAATCCACCGCCCCAGTAAGCTCCTTAAAGATGGCATCACCACCTCTACACAACTACACAGCAAATGAGCAACAAACCACGGTGGCAACTCCAAATCCACAGCAATACAGAAACGGTGCAGCAGGGAACTAGGACCTCACGCAACAGATGACCAGGAAATTCAACCCATTTCCATTCTATTTAGCACACTAATCATCCTTACCATTCTATCCTGCAGCTAAGGTATTTATTCACTTAAAATAGGCTTGAACAGCAAGTGAACAAGCGGCAACCAGCATGGCAAAAACAGATCAGCAGCAGTACAAAACCGGTGGACTGAACCCGAGTACGCTCAGACCCAATTTCCCAACCAAAATCACATAACTCAGCCTAAAGCTTTACTTCCAAACCCCATATACCATCCTAGGCTTAACATAGGAAGTTTACTCACCTAGATGAAGGCTGGAAATGGCACAAGTGAAGCAAAAACTGGCTGAGTTCCCAGGGTCCCCGGCGGCAGCTTTTGGACCCGAGAGAGAAGGAGAGAGAGATGGCGTGCAGGGGAGGTTCCGAGGAAGAGCGGCGGTCCACGGCGTCGAGGAGGGGCTGAGGAATGTTGCTGATGTGGTGGATGATCAGTGATGGCCAAGCACAGCCCCGGCGGTACAGAAAAAAAAAACAGTGAGCGTCCGAGAGAGAGAGTTTGTGAGACCGAGAGGGACAGACTGGGTGGGCGCGCGAACTGGAGAAGAACAAGCCCTTTCGTACGTCCAAGGCTGAGAGAGAGAGAAGAATTGGCTTGACCGGTCAAGGCTTGCAAGTCACGCCCAATAAAGCTTGTTTGCAAGCTTGGGACACAAAAGTCCACCCCTTAGCCAATAGAAAAAAATTGCACGCGAACTTTGTGGCTTCTTATCCTAATAAGTCAATCCAACAGCCATGATTGTTGACACTTGAGGATTAGAGGGAATTAATTGAAACTAGCTTAACGACAAGAAAACGGTACCGACGACTCGACCGGTAGGGCGAATTTTTCGAAAATGTAAGTTTACAGTCAAAACGACGCTAACGACTAGACGGCTCAAATCTAGTGTCTAAATTCTCTAAAAACTCACAAATAATTTACTGAGAAGCCTAGAGCAATACCGGGATCAAATTCGTCGAATTTCTCGTCGCGAAGCGACGCTCCAAACCGAAACCAAAATTACAAACGTCCATCTCTAAACTCGAAACACCTCTGTGACCTTGTTGAAGAAGATTCGATTATTCAAATTCGGAACAATTTCGTGGTCTCTTTCATTAAATTGAAATTTCAGTAAATACTCGAGCCAACAGGCGGCTGTTAGGAGTTACGCGTATCGACCCGTTGGGTCCACGTACTTTAAAATCCTAAATTAGCCTTTCCCTTCTGGTCGACCATCCCGAGGTGATCAGTCTCGACTGAGATTTGACCAAAACGCAATTAATGAAATACATCCATTCTTTATTGAAATTTCCGAAAAAGAGTCGAAAATTCGAGACGTCACATATGCTATTAAAAATTGTCAAAGTTAGCGTCGGTCAAGTCACATAAGACGGTTGGCGTCTATGTTAGCCATTTCTAGTCAAATTTGATCGAATAGACTAAATCGACATAAATACAAAATGTTTGAGACTTAACTAGCCAAAAAAAAATGGTAAAAATAAAATTTAGAACTGAATTATCATAATTACTATAAATTTAGGTTTTTTTTTTCTTTGGTAATTTTCCTTAAATATAACGCTAGTGATTTCATGATTGTAATAAAGGTAGGAGGAAATCGTGACCCCTTATACATCTGACTGGCAAAGAGAAATATTGATTGATTCTATACACAGTAAGATGAAACAAGGCGATATCAAAAGGGGCACGCGGACTACCAAAATACAGTTGCCCGTGGGACGATCAAGTTCAGAAGCTGATCGTCCCATTTTAATATCGACATTTTACCAAGGAAAACTTTTTTTTATGCTTCTCCGACAAAATCCGGGTGGAAGTCGAGCGTCCCATGAAATAAAAACTATGTCGAATCTTCATTTTTTGCCTATGATTCTCGAGGTATCTAATTCTACAACATGCCTCACATTTTCCCTAAGTAACAGCATAATGGGTACATCCTCATAACTAACGTATAAAAAAAAAAAACATTATGCATCCCCAATGTGAATATCAAACTTAATTTCCCATGTCACACAAAAACCTGTGGTCCGCTTCGTAAGGCGATAAGGTCCGGAAATCATGTCGGGTGCGCTTAAGCCTAGGAAATCACATTGGCCATAGTTAGGTCCCTGGACAGAATCGGTCCGATTGAAATTCTCGAGACTTATGCAAGCTTGTGACAAGATTGAAGCGGATGCGTCACCTGATATTGAACATTACACTTTTTTTTTTTTGTTTTTGACATCCTCAAGATCGAACGATTGTGCTTAACAGATATCATACATCTCGACACCCAGCTATCCTTTTCGGGCAAATTGGGGATTGTAGAAACCTGTTGACAGGAACTATACCCAGGTATGTTATTCAATCAAACTACTAGCAAATTTTCATCTGCGGTCAATTTCTATCAAACCTAAAAATGTCTTAGAGAGTTGGAAGGTCTTTCCTTGAGTTTTTTTCTTTTATCTGGGTTGATTTTAGTCAAACTTAAATGATTGTACTTTTAAAAAGTGGAAATGAAGTAATCCGACAGAAAAAATTTACACCAAAGTGGGCGTCACAGAAATTTTTGGAACTTATAGTGTCGTTTTATCGAGAAACAACAGACAAAAGCTGGTAAGTCAAGAATTGGTAAGTTCATAATTTCGTTGCAGTTACTAATTACACATGTTTTCCACAGTAAATTTTCTATAGACAATAGACTAGTTCCATTCTACTTAAACTCGGTACAGTTTCTTACTTTGCTTATAATTTTCTACCTTTTAAGATGGACCTATAGTAGAAAGATATTAATTTTTTTTCCCGTTATTTACTATTTTTTATTGCTAAATTTGTGTTTTGAGTGGTAAATATCTAAAAAAAATTGGCAACTGTCCCATTCATACGATGTTCAAAAGTTGTTAACATTGTTAGTAAATAACCATCAACGTATCTGTCGAGCGTGGCCATTTACACAATCTTTTTGACGAGATTTAAAATTTACTAACAAAGTTAGGGAACGAACATCACTCATTTTTTCCCTTTTTGCCCAATCAAAGTGATATAAGTGAATTGCCTCAAGGATTCGAGCAAAACAAAAAAAAATTGCCTCGAGGACATTAGTGTGAAAACATTATGGTATGTAAGAGAGTGTTAATGTCCAAAGTCATCCTCTTGAAATCTTTCTGCAGTACAGGTGAATGGATGAAAGAACATCCTTGGTCTCAACTTCATAGTGCAAAAGAAAATGAATGCATGGGTAGGTTATCATTCGCGTACAATTATGCAGGCCAACGCGAGCTGCAATAGGCTTACAAGTAGGAATGATTATAATCTTCAAACCCCTAATGTAAGAACGGAAAGACAAACATAGAGACGAAGTGTACAAAAGCACAGCAGATGTGGTAACTCAGTATAGAAATTATCATAAGGTGGCTGTATCTCGAAGGCACAGGTATCCACCACTCAAAAACGCTTATTAGCAAGAGAATTCACATAGCCAGTTCTGATCCACACCCAAAGGTTTCAACCCGGATAGCATCTTCAGATTTGACCAAGCAGCGGTTCATCTAAGACATTCTCCCCTCAGCTGCTCTCTTCTTTTCCTCGACCTCTGCTTCTTGCTTCTCTCTATCCTTGTGCGCAGATTTTGCTTCTTCTGACTCGACCATCAAAATCTCCCAGTCCAACATGAGTTTTTCTCTTCTGGACTTCACTTCCTCAAGTTTTCTGTTGAGTTCTTCCTCCTCTTGGGTCAGGTCACCAAGCAACTGCATATACGAGATGTGAGTCTCGTGATTCTTCTTCATTGTTGCAAACGTTTGATCCCTCAGCAATTTCTGCAGCTCGAACTCGGCATTGTCCTGCTCAAAGGTCAAAAAGTCGGAAGTGAACTCATCGAAGTTGGCCCAAAATGTCTTGGCTGATTTTTGTTGGTCCAGTGATAACCCGCTTGTGGCTGTGCTTAACGTCGAAATTGCTTCAGCCAATCTATCTTTTGCATTTAGCTTGAAGATATCAGACAGGCACTCCTTCAAAGAAAGCTTAGCCTTCTCTACTTCTTCCAGGTTTGGAGCCACAGAAGTCAAAAGCGCACCTTTTTCATTTATCGCGCTCGACCCTCCTGCAGTGGGAGAACTCTGAGCAGCGTTAATAATTTCCCCAAGATTTGTAAAGTACTCGTTGAACTTTTCTGTTGGTGTCGCCTCACGAATACCCGCAGGAGGTTCAGCCAATTGAGTTATTTCAGCCGGGGTTGAGGGGCCGGAGGTAGGGGGGCCAAAATTTCGGCTACAACTGTCAAAGCATTGTTCACTAAATACCCCTTCCGTCTGTCATGGACAACGCTCAATGGCATGAATTGTCTGTAGCCCCAGCCCCTTTCAGTTGCAGTGAAATTAAATTCCAGCTCTGCAAATTTGTTCAGATGGAATTTCAGTAGAAAGGGGTAACAGCTTAAAGACTTTGTTTCGCCGCATTAGGTTCAACAAATGAAACAATAACTGCGTTTCGGGATCAGAATCATGGGACCCCAGAGCCACAAGAATGAAGTTAAAGCATGTCCTGAGAAAGCATTGCAACAACAAGGTCTAATCATGCTCTCTCACTTTGCTTCATCAGAAACTCGGTCTGGTCTGCTGCATGAAAAAAAATCCAAATTGCAACACTGAATTTGTGTCCATTGATATAGTACTTAAAACCCTGCAATTGGTTCCACAAACAGTATCGACGCGGGGAATCTCTACTCCTTCAAAATTTTCTCTCATTCCTTATAAACCTTCGGTAGCAAGTACTCATATGGTTACTTCAGATGCTTTGAAGCTCATAAAACCGCACGTTCAATTGGAATTAGTGCAAAATTATGTACGCAGGAGAAAATTCATCTTATCTATAAAGGGGGCATCTGCATAAACAGATGTCCTACGATCTATTCAGTAATTCCTCACTTTATTTCCCTAAAGTCATACTTCGGACAACGTGTGAAGTCCAATAATCCTTCAACTGTTTCTGGAAGAGACTTATTGATAGAAGTGACAAAGAACTGGGTAGCTAACCCGAACACAATGGAATACTTCACATGATAAATGGTGGTGGATTTATTTCACGTCATAATTTCGTAAGGTACTAGCATAAGCAAGATTTTTCAGCTCATGAATCAAATTTTCCATGATAGCAAATTTCTGATTGCGGACTTCATTAATATAAATACCATCAAATGCAAGGACATATATGCGCCTAAATCCATCCAAGAATTGAACTAGAACTTCAGTAGCAAATAAAGGAAGTTTCACATTCCCCATAATTCCATATAAAAAAATCAGATTTCAATAGCAGATTGAAAGCACCAAACATAATTAGAGTTGCAACCAACATACCCTGAATCCTAGAAGAGCCGTAATTGTTCTGATCGACCAGAATCAATAAGAATTTGGTGTTTATGCTCCACCCACTCGGTACCCACGGGAGGTTTTCGTGGCCCAAGTATATCGACAGATGCTTTGTATTGTTCCCTTGGGGTGGATGAGTATTCGCCTGCTCAACCGTACCACACGAAAGAACTGATCATTCTTAGGAATTAAACAAGGAAACAAGAAAAGAACAGGGCGCAATTCGACCATTACGCTTACCGAAAACGGAATACAACAATTACCAGGCATGGTCTCCGAGCATGAACACTTCGGAGGAGTATCTGTTTGGAGACAAGCTTGTGAAGTTGGTAATCTTCCATGTGTATCTCCATGCAACGAGATTTTGCTCACCCCCCTCCTGCTTCCCCATGATCCAATCAATCGAAACAAGAAAGACTCATCATCAGTCTTTAACGTCAAGAGCACACAATGATTCCCACAAAAATTCAAACGGAAAATCACGGACATCATCATTCTGTAACATCCAAACCCAACAAACACTCGCCCCATATCTTGAACATTAAAGAATCGATTGAAATGTGCATTAGACAGGGCAAGATTCAAGAACATGGACTCCTTGAAACAGACGAAAAAAAGAAATAAACACACACCCCTCCGGAGAAACGAGGAACGAGCTCCGACTCAGAAGAGAGTGGGACAATAGCAGGTGGAACTTGGGTTGTGCTCTGGGGAGGACGAGAAGAGAAGCCCCAGTGAGAAAAACAACCTCTTCTTGCACTCATTGAGTCGTGGGTATCTCAGAATAAGAAAGATTGCCGCACAAAACCACTGATCACTAATTATACTGGTCACCAGAGCTAGTTGAGACTGTGATAACAGAAATTAAACAAATTCAAATTACATATATATGATCAAAATAGATATAGAAAATCAGAGGCAATATCATAATATCTAAATATTTCTAGTTGGGCTGATCAATATCGCCAAAATAAACAAACAAATTAAATAAACACAAGCGAGAGATTTCTTGTCCCTTTTGTCGTATTGTTAATGCATTATTTCCTGATGTGCAAGCAATGCCTTGTTTTGTCAGTATCGCTCTAGATATATGTGATGCAAACTCTCTAGAAAAAGCACTAGATCATATTTTATTCATCGTCAATTGCGACCCACATTCTTGTTTATAGCTTGGTGACTGTCTTTTGTAATTCACCCAGCAAATTCACATCTCCTGATGACTGTGGTCCGGCACGAACATGTTTGCACACTTTCCAGATTGGCTTTGGGGCGGTTTAGCCGCTTCGACAAGTTCAGATTCGAAGTGTTTTCGCACGACCAAGTCTCTGTCATGGCAGGTCCCTACATTTAGTTATTGGAATAAGTCATCTTGAGGAATTCTGTTTCTATGTGTCAGTGCTTCCGAAACGCGAGCAAGATCATCAGGAAACATAAAGGGAAGATTTCTTGCTCTGAAAACAGCACACAGTTTTGAGAAGACGAACATGCGTTTCATAGATGCGGATTGCAAGTGGCACTTCCGCACTACTCGCAACCAACATCATGTGGTTGTTTGGAAACATGCAAAGTACAGACCAGCCAAAGGTTTTACCAGAGAGAATTACTTGCAGTCAATAACCGTTTCTATTGAGATGTGGTTCATATCCTCTGTGGATAGAAAGGCATGGGGTTCCGCTTTTCGATGAGCAGGCGAGAGTCTTGGGGCAGTGCGCCTGAGCCGCCAAAGGGGTTTTATAATTTTGTCTGTTTCCCTTAAACATTTATATAGATAAGCCAAGCAACCAATTACCACAGCTACCAGCTACAAGGTCTTAGCAAAACCGAGCCTTCAAATCCGACTGAGCAGTGGTTGATCTCAACATTCTTTCTTTGGCTATTCTCTTCTTCGCTTCTTCTCCCTCACGAGCTTTGTTCCTGGATTTCGCTTCCTCCACCTCCACCATCATCATCCGCCATCACGGGATGAGCTTTTTCTCTCCTAAACTTCACTTCCTCCAATTTTGTGTTGAGAGCTTCCTCATCCTCGGCGAGGTCATCCAACATTCACTTCTGTGAGACAGGAGTCTCGAGGCTCTTCATAATTGCAGAGAACGCCGTCCTTGCTCAGTGTCTCCAGCTGGAACGCTAAAATGTGGGAAGTGAAACCGTACATGTTGACCCGAAATTTTGTGGATTGAAATTTTCACTATATCAAACTTGCCATTGCACATAACATGAGAGAGGCACTTGAAATTTTTGCTAATGGGTGTGGTTAACGAGTGCCTAGAAAATATGATTTTCAATGTACTAATTACACATAACAGGAGACAAATAACAATTATTTTCCATTTGGTGTTTTAAAGTGCAAAGGTGCACTGTTTTCAATGTCCTGCATGCTAGGAATCGCGCATCAATTCCAAAAGAATAACTTAAGCAAACAATTCACACTAGCAAAATATAATAATAAAAGAATAAAATCAAAAGAATCACAACACAGAAGTTGGAAGTTGTTATCTTTGGGAAAGTATGAGTATAATTGATGATCTTTTCCCAAGTTCGCAGAACAAAGAAATTGCGAACACTCATAAAGCCCTCATGTCCTCTTTTTTTTTCTTTTCTCTCTATTCTCTCTATTCTACACTAAATTTGTTGCTATTCTGCACTAAATATTACTATATTTCTGCACTATATATTGTAACATCCCGAATTTTGGGACATTTATAAGTTGAAATAATATTAGATTTTGAGGATTAAGAGACAAAAATTGGACATCGCCTTGAAAGGTGTGTGAAATTGGCAGTTTGACTTCAAAGTGTCTAAAGAAAGGGCAAAATTGAAAATTGCCATCTCGCTCCCGTCTTGTACTAGAATCCATGGCATGATGGTAAGAATATTTGTAGAGAAGCTAGAAAAATTTTACGACGAATCCGGAGTTATTTTCCGATCGCGATTGAGCCAAATCAACACCGACCGAGACCTACCAGTCCTGAAATTGCACGAATTTCGAGAAATGTCTCATCAGTCATTGTCAATCACATCAATCGCATCAATCGACCATCGGTTGCCGTCGGTCAAACCTTTTGACTGGTCAACTGATGAATAGTGCCGGTCAACCGATGAATAGTAACCGCCAATAATTGAAGATATTTTTCTCTCTCTCTCTCTCTCTTCAATATTAGCAGATTACTCTCTCGCTCCCCAGAAAATTTCGTGGCCCTCTCTCTCTCTTGGTTTTCTCTCTGGTTTTGGCCGCCGGAAAACCGCCACTCGTTGTGCCGCTCGTTCGCTGCCCAAACGTCACCAGTTTGAGACGCCCTTTTAACCTCACCTTCACCTATCTCTCTAGAAGTTCTCCACCAAAAATCAGCTCAAGATGAGCCTGGAACCCCCTCAAACAGAGCCAAAACTGGACCCTGTACAGGCTGAATCCCAGTTTCTGCTGCCGACTTCAACTGGACGTCGCGGAAATCCGACCGTTGGATCGTCGCAATTTTTGGGTATGTTGTAGTTCAATGTCTTGTGGTTCTATTCCAACTTGAATCACTTTGATCGGAGGTCGTTTGACCTTCCAAATCTGCTTCGCTATTTCGGTCGACGAACCAGTCTTTTGTTACCCGAATTTCATATAGGGTTCATATTGAAATATGTTGACCCCAGCGACCCCTAGAGCTCATATTCATGTGAAAATATGGATTTTTCAGCTTGTGAACCAACTCGTTCAGCCCTTGAATAGCCCGGGTTCGAACTTAATCCGCTAGAATCCGCCGTTGTCGTCGTTACCGCCGGTCATCGCCGCATCCTCAGCCCTGTTCTGACTTCGTTTAGGTAAGTTAAACCTCTATTTCTCGATTGGAATATTGTACATGCCATGGACTAGCTCTAGGGCCCGATTCGAGGTAAATCGGTTTAGGAAAATTGCCTGAATTGGCGTATTTGTGCAACTTATATTCTGTGGGCTGTGAATATGCTGTGGATTGGTGAAAGGTGAAAGTCCATGTTGAATGTCCATGTTTGGGTCCCGCGAGGTTCGGTTTGCATTTTGGGTTTTTTTTGAAGGGCCGGTTTTGATATTTTGTTTCACGACCACTGTTCACGTGCTGTCCTTTGGATTTGAAAATGACATGTTTTGTGGGTCTTATCGAGTAAAAATGCATTTTTGGAGCTGTGGAAGCCGAGCTTTTTATTTCTATTCCAAATATTTGGAGGGTCGTATTCAAATAATATGCCCTTTTTGACTGGGTTGACGGATGAGGCGTGGAGTTGGGTCTGAGGGATTCTGAGAAATTTAGGTTAGCTTGCTGAGATTTCCATAGGTGATTACCCTTATTTTTCAGACCCTAGAATATAAACATGGCAGGGATACCACAAGATTTGATATCCAGGTGGCGGAGTACCCAGTTGGCAAGGACAATTGATGGTGAATCGGTATTGCTGAGAATGTGGTCGCCCGGGATTAGTGGTTGTTGTTAATATTTGTAAAACTGATATTGATGTATAATATGGAGCTGAGAATGTGTAATATATGAGGTGTTATGGTTGGCTAGTCCTTGCTCATTTGTTGTCAGGGGTAAGGTATCGCTCCGCTAGCGCAAAAATTCGGATATTAAGGTTTCAAGGTCGGCGACAGTCCTGGGATGTCGCATGTATCGACCGTTGTTGTGCAGATGTCGCGCGCTCGTGGAGGTTCGGGGCGTGACATCCTCTGTTTTGGTATCAGAGCGGGTCAGTGGAGTGATAAGGAGTGACGATTTAGAGCAAGGATAGCTTGACCAAATGTGTATTCGAGTTTGGAGCGATAAGGGTGTTGATCTATTGGAAAGTCAAGTAGATCGACCCTAGGTATTTGCTAGCTTTGAGCAAGTCTTATTTGCCGCATGAGTGTGCCTATAATTGCTAGGCTTGAATCGTTTGAGGCTGAGTGATTTGCAGTGATTCTGCTAAGTTGCAGGTGCAACTGGACTTGAGGTGAGAACCTAGGCCCTATTGTTATGAACTAGCGATAGTTGCCTTGTGGCCACTTATTGGATGAAAACTTTATCGATCAATGTATAGGCTTGACGATCTTTATGCTTGTGGGGCAGTATAGTGATCGATAATGTTAAGCCTAAGATAGGGCTTGATGTGAAATGAGTAGTATGAGGAGCAGTGAGAACAGTCATGCATTGCATGTGTTGGTTGCATCAAAATTTGAAGTTTGAGAAACGTACATGCATAGTTCATGACATTGTTTTGTTGGACTTGATAAACCGTCCCTTGGTATGGGACAAGCTGTACCGGATACCTAAAAACCGTAGTGAGACATGGTATGGGACATGTTGAGCGGGATCTTCTTAGTAGGTGCCTGACTTGGGGACGAACCAGGCGAAAGCTGGTGGGCCTGTAACGACCCGGTCTAACGAGGGCGGGGAGTGATCGCCGGAGCTAGAGAGAGCTCGGACAAGGTGCGGCTCCTGGCAGGCTTCTAAGATGGCGACGGGGGCAGGAATGAACCAAGTCACGCATTGAAAAGTGGGTCTAGGCGTTGTGCGAAGTCTGACTTATTTTGAAAGATACATTGCATTAAAGTGATTTTCAAAAAAAAAAAGTTTTAGAAAAATGCATAGCATTGCACATAAGGAATTGGAATGGTGGATGAAAGTCAAAGTGGATTGAGATCCTTATTGAGAAATGCCTGAATGCCTTGTGGATGTTGGTGAAAGTCGAGCATTTGTTGTGTACCTCCGTCGTGATCGGAGAGGACCCATGTGTGTGATCAGGGAGGGTTGTGATGAGACCCACACGAGCGAGTCGGCGAGTGATCCGATCACGTCGTGGTGGGGTGTGTTATGTGAAATGTGTTTGAATGACCGTAACCAACAAATCCTGGCTGGCATGTGGTCTGGCATCGAGAATTGGCAAGATGAGATATGTACAATATGAGTGGTAAGGAATGATCGCCTGAATGTATACTGGACGTGGTAAGTCCATTGAGTGATGTCATGTGATGACGAGTATGAGAAGCGAACTTGAGACGTTCATGGAGTGATCATGAGCGAGTGGCCTAGTAATATCGCCAAATAGATTTGTGATCAGTGAGGTGGGTGATGACCCTGAGAATGGTTAAGATTGCAAGATGTGGCAATTAAGGAGGACAAGTGATCAGAGTACGCAGCGAAAGCGTAAATAGGCCACATAGTTGAGTGAGATAATGACTGTAAGGGTTTTGCTTTTGCTAAGGAGGAAGTAAGAGTCAAGTTTCGAGGACGAAACTTCTTAAGGAGGGGAGATTTGTAACATCCCGAATTTCGGACATTTATAAGTTGAAATAATATTAGATTTTGAGGATTAAGAGACAAAAATTGGACATCGCCTTGAAAGGCTGTGAAATTGGCGATTGACTTCAGAGTGTCTAGAAGAAAGGGAAAAATTGAAATTGACCTTTCGTCCCCGGCTTAGACCTAGACAAAATTTTTTTAGACGAAAATCCGAGCTATTTTCCGATCGCGATTGAACCCCAATTTGTCCAGATTGAGCCCGATCAGTCCCAAATTTGCACGAATTTCAAGAAATATCTCATCAATCATTGTCAATCACATCAATCGCATCAATCGACCATCGGTCGTCGTCGGTCAAACTTTTGACCGGTCAACTGATGAATAGTGCCGGTCAACCGATGAATAGTACCCGCCAATAATTGAAGATATTTTTCTCTCTCTCTCTCTTCCATTATTAGCAGATTTCACTCTCTCTCCCCAGAAAATTTCGTGGCCCTCTCTCTCTCTTGATTTTTCTCTCTTGGTTTGGCCGCCGGAAAACCGCCGCTCGTTGGCCGATCGTGCTGCCCAAACGTTCAGTTTGAGACGCCCTTTTAACCTGACTTCACCTATCCTCTAGAAGTTCTCCACCAAAAATCAGCTCAAGATGAGCCCTGGAACCCCCTCAAACAGAGCCAAAACCGGACCCTGCACAGGCTTGAATTCCAGTTTCTGCTGCCAACTTCAACGGCCGCCGACGAAAATCCGACCGTTGGATCATCGTGATTTTTGGGTATGTTGTAGTTCAATGTCTTGTGGTTCTATTCCAACTTGAATCACCTCGATCGGAGGTCGTTTGACCTTCCAAATCTGCTTCGCCGTTTCGGTCGACGAACCAGTCTTTTGTTACCCGAATTTCATATAGGGTTCATATTGATATATGTTGACCCCCAGCGACCCCTAGAGCTCATATTCATGTGAAAACATTGATTTCCAGCTTGTGAACCAACTCGTTCAGCCCTTGAACAGCCCGGGTTCGAACTTAATCCGCCGGAATCCGCCGTTGTCGTCGTTACCGCCGGTCATCGCCGCATCCTCAGCCCTGTTTTGACTTCGTTTAGGTAAGTTAAACCTCTATTTCTCGATTGGAATATTGTACATGCCATGGACTAGCTCTAGGGTCCGATTCGAGGTAAATCGGTTTAGGAAAAATTGCCGGAATTGGCGTATTTGTGCAAATTATATTCTGTGGGCTGTGAATATGCTGTGGATTGGTGAAAGGATGCTGTCCGTGTTGAATAAGGCTGTTTGAGGTGGTTGGTGTGGGTCCCGCGAGGTTCGGGTATGAAAAATGCATTTTTGGCCATTTTATGCGAAAACGGGCCAAATAGTGCCCTATTTAACTGTTCACGACCCACGAACACTGTTCACGTGCTGTCCAATTTGATTTTGATTTGAAAATGACATGTTTTGTGGGTCCCGTGTGGATCGAGTACCGAAAAATGGGTTTTTGGAGCATTTTATGCAAAATAGGGCCTCGAGCAATATTTATATTACTATTCCAAATATTTGGGGCCCGTGTTCGTATTCAAAATAATATTTGAGAATTTTGATTCTGTGGTTTGAATGCCTGGATGAGGCGTGGAGTTGGGTCTGAGGGTTTGTGTGGTATTCTGAGAAGGGATTTAGAGGTTAGCTTGCTGAGATGTGTTCTCACGGTGATTACCCTTATTTTTCAGACCCTAGAATATAAACATGGCAGGGATACCACAAGATTTGATATCCAGGTGGCGGAGTACCCAGTTGGCAAGGACAATTATGGTGAATCGGTGATTGCTGATGAATGTGGCCGCCCTGGATTAGTTGTTGTCGTTAATATTTGTAAAACTGATATTGATGTATAATTTGGAGCTGAGAATGTGTAATATATGAGGTGTTATGGTTGGCTAGTCCTTGCTCATTCATTGTCAGGGGTAAGGTATCGCTTCCGCTAGCGCAAAATTCGGATATTAAGGTTTCAAGGTCGGCGACAGTCCTGGGATGTCGCATGTATCGACCGTCGTTGCGCAGATGTCGCGCGCTCGTGGAGGTTCGGGGCGTGACATGACCATTGGAAAAGCAATGTGAGAGTACTTAGGTTACTACGATATACTCGGAATATGTTCTGCACTATCCAGATACCCAAGCTGTTCTAGAAGGATACAGTGATGCGAACTGGATATCTGATCTTTTGTGTCCCTACTCAAAGTCTATAGTGGATATGTATTTACACTAGAGAGTGCAGCGTAATCATGAAATCCGGGTAAACAAACGGTATAGCCAGATCCACAATGGCAATCGGAATTCATGCTTTGGATAAATGTGGAGGAAGAGGCCGAATGGGCTACGCACTTTACTAGAGGATATTCCAAATGGCAAAAAACCTGGCCACCAATTTGCATATATGTGTAGAGTCAATCTGCAATGGAAGAGCACAGAGTAACATGTAAATGGTAAGTCTAGACTATACGTCGTAGACATAATACCATTGGACAGACTACTCTCAACGGAATTATTTCTATTGACTACGTGAGGTCAAAATATAATATTGCGGATCCGCTACCAAAGGGTAAACAGAGGAGTTAGTTGAGAAATCGGACAAGAGAATGGGACTGAAGCCCATGAAAGAATAAGTGATATAAAGGAAAACCCAAACCAAGTTGACTGGAGAGCCCAAGATATAGGTTCAAAGGACAACCTAATTATATGACTTATGATGTCACTGTGGGGGGTTTATCCACCTAAAACCATTCCAAAAATAACAGTGATATTGTAAGGACAAGGATAGGCAATTTTGCTAATGATTATTAAGTGGAGTAACAAATTACTCAAAATTAAGTAATCACCTAGGAGAGAGAAGTGGAGGCCGACTTCAAGCGAGAATGTTTGGGCTAATCTTTAGAAACTCTCGCATTGAACCAGGTGATGTCATGGACAAAACGAACACAATCATGAGAACTGAAAGAAACGTTTTGATGATTCCTGTGTGGAGTATATGGTTCGTTTACATAAGAAGCAGGATAGTTCAAAGGACATCATATCTACTGGACAGCTAGTAAAGTAAATATAACTTTCACAAGGGAAGGTTCAAGAGGGTAACACCTACCTATATGCATATGCAGGTTTCATTTGTCGAACACTATCATCGAGTCAAAACTAAAAAACAATTTTCATTATGTGGGGGATTGTTGGAAAGATGGTGTGTTTTGATGGGTGAATGAGAAAGTGTTTCTCAAAGAGCACCCTTGATTGGAAGTAGGAACACTCAGTCCCACATTGGAAAGAAAGAAGCTTTCAAGTGCTTATATATGGTTACACTCTTGGTGAGTGGAACTTATAACAAGAAAGTTACTATGCCTCGCGCACAGTAGTGCAAAAAGCGCAGGGGGGGTGCAAATCTCGCGGCCTAACGAATGTTCGACGAGGGGCGCGTACGAATGGACCGCGCTACACGAATGCGGACAAAAAAAATGGGTCTCGCGACTAGCCTAATTTTGCATCATGGCTCAACTTCTTTTTCCAAATGTACACCCGGATTTGTAACGGCAAATGTTAATGGATGATTTTGTAACGATGCTGTAATGCGAGCTCAGGAAGCAGAGTATGTTTCGGGATGAGCTCAGAAGCAACGTTCAGATTCAGAGCAGCTTCTCGCAGGGTTTAGAAGCAGCCGACGCTCAGGGTCAGAAACAGCGCTCAGAAGTAGCTGATCGCGCAGTGTTCATAACCCGATTCAGAAGCAGCTCGAGAGGGGGTGCAGATCCAGCGAGCAGAAGCCAGCTCGCGCGAGGTTCATACTAGCGTTCAGAAGCAGTCGGAGCGGGGTTCGATCAAGCGTTCAGAAAGCAGATCGCGCAGGTTCATAACACGTGTTCAGAACGCAGCTCGAGCGGGGTTCAAATCCAGGTTCAGAGAAGCGTCGCTCGGGGGTTCAGAAACAGCTCCGTGCAGGTTCAGAAGCATGGCTCGCGACGCTCAGAAGCTGACACACATTTATAACGTTTTTTGAATGTCTTACATACGGTCATTACAAATGGCCAGAGTAATCATCCATATGCCAGAAGAAACGGACAAGAATTCAATCAACCTACACCGTAACAATTACAAACGGCAGATGTATTGTCTGTTATGGCTACAACAGTTACCAAACGCAGCTTTAATCAAGCCGTTATAAACTGTTACGCCATATTATTCCGGAAATCCCCTCTTACTCATATTATAAATAACTGGGTTTTCTCGTTCTTGTTGATGCGCAACGAACATTCAGATTCTGACTCAGTGCAACAAGGCTTCGGTTTCCTCTGTTTTGCTCTGTTTTATGCTTATTCCCTGCATTGCGTTTTTCGATAGTGTTCAAACACCAGTTTCTTCAAGTTCGCCGAGAAAGCCTCTGAGGTCTGTGCTACCTCCTAGCTGTTAACGTGTATCATGGGAGACAGACGGTCACGAACCCTCAAGCACAGAGTTGAGGAGAACGAATCTGTTTTAAGGAAACTGTGGTGAACACAAGGCCTGCGGTTTATATCAGTGTCGATCTCACGATTTCAATTTCGTGTGAAAAAATCTGGTTCCATTGTTTATTAACCGTTATACGTATTCTTTTTACAGTGAATCGAATCGTTTTTGGACTGATTCTGAACTGCGTACCAACAGGTGGAGCAACAATTTCGGCAAAAGAGAGGTTCTTTGGTACGAAGCGCCATCTAATGTCTCCAAAACTATGAGAAACTCAAATCTCCTTCCACAATTTACGATGGCTTTCAGGGATGATTTCTCCAACATGTAAACATTGCAAAATTCTTCATGGAGGATTAGTTATTCTTAGTCTATATGAGAGAAAAATTACGCATGACTGGGAGGGGGGGGCCACATGAAGTATGTCATATGCCGCGAAAATAACAATTTGTTATTCATCGTATTTGATTCAAAAGTAATATTGAATGATAGTCTGTGTTACAGGTGATAAGAAATGAAAGTTTGAATTTGGTCCGGTTGTCATAACTACGAAGCGTAATGAATCGCGCGCACCCTGAGCTGGGTAGATATTTTCGGCATGTGCGCAATATCTATCTCTAGACGATTGTGCAAGTGTGTCTGAATGGCCTCCATATTCGATCGCAAAACCCTAATTGGCCAACACACGCCTGCACCGGAGCTTTCTCGGAACTGTATCCCCACTCTACGTGGCACGGGCGGGCACCATAGAGCTGTGAACCATCGGAAAGTGGAAAAAAGTTGAAGAGATGGAAGATGAGGGTGGTTGTGTGACATTTAACAGCGCCAACACTACCCACTTAAAACACACACGACACGTCTCCGCACCCACCCATGCTGAGCTCCGAAGAATGGAAGTCTCCAAAGCAAGCATGAGAGATTTCATGTGAAGTGGCAATTGTCTTTACAAGAATCAATCCCTTGAGGATATCTTGAGAATTGAAAAAGGTGCGTCGAAAAATAAGACACGAAGATAACCGAAAGTTCCTCGTAACAAGTCCTTGATACATGTTTAATGAAATAACTGCACATAGGGTTGTACATGGACGCGTTGTCCGAATCTCTCAAAACCTCACCGCAGTAATTTAAAAGGAATTGGCAACTGCGGGTTTGTGGAACTGAGCTTCATCACTTGAGCCAACCTCACCAACAGACCTACCCTCCATACATCCACACCTGAAAGTCATGTTGGCCATCTTCAAACTGGCATCAATAATCGAGCTGTCACTCCCACGAAAACGGATATTCCCTCAAGGTATATCCGCACATTACTTCATTGTGTGAGTGGACCTCACTTGCTCCCGATGGAGATCTATCGAATAAAATGAGAAGAACTCCAAATCACTATCTCACGACATTCGAATGCGTTGCATGAAGAGATTCAAGGCCTTGATTGTTTGAGAACCTAACAAGATTTGAACCTTTCTCGCCTTCAACAGTTGAAAGATAATACCTGATCTAGCAATATCAATCCAAAAATAAGACGTCTTCGTCTATTATTACCTGTGGTAATTTGGTAGATTCAGGCAAATTCCAGATGTCACCTGGAAAGCATTGAGAATTCTAATTGCTAGCGCGTGGGATTCTACAGCAGTATGCCCTGATTCTGAGTCCAGCTTAGGGGCCAATACGAGGATAAGGTGAGAGGTTGTTCATAACATAAGATGCTTGAGCTTAATTCGTCGATAATAAGACGGCAGAATTTGGAACATGAATATGAATCATGACGGAAGAAGACGAATGGGACAGAGAAGAAATGCGAATTACGCGAATCGAATCTGAGGAAGGAAGACGACAGGAAACAGATACGATGCCCGACATCTGAATCATGATCTGAAGAATGCTCTGAATAGTAAATCGAATGATCTGAGGCGAGGAAGAACGAAATGGAAGAGAATGATGCTGAATCTGAATATCGAATCCCCGAAATCTGAATCTGGAGGGAGATAAACCTACCCAGCAAAACGACCGCACACGGCAAACACCCACGATTATATGGCAAACATGACTCTGAGGGCGGAGACGAGGACTAAGGCACAGTACTGCTCATTGAAGGCTTCTTGATACACTACACAATTAATTCCCTGTGTTTAAACTCAAAACAAAAGTCTTGAGTGTAACTCATTCCCTTGACAACCAGGTTTTCAACTTTTCACCTCAGCAACTCAAACCGATTCTTCCACAGTATAGATAGAGACAGTCCACATCCGCGCTAATGACATAGAAAACTCTGATGAAAGGTATATGAAACTTACATCGCGATACCTTTGCACAAACACAAGCGAAAGGGTTCTTAATTATTTACAAATACCCACTATTCGCATATCTTTTCTAGTTCAGTATTCTTGGTCTACCGTCCTAATACTCCTCATGTCTTGCCTTGGATGGTTTCTCGATGAGCCTTTACTATGTTCTAATGTATTCCCAGCAGGAGGTGTACATAGATCGATAGCCAACCACCTTATTCATACGAAATTTAACAAACCGTCACACACAGTATATATCCACAACATTTAGAGACGATCCCAACCAAATCACGATTGTGCCATTCACATCTTGAAGTTGATACCTCTAACTTTTGCATTCAAGACGACACAACTATTGAGGACTACACTGTAAAAATTAGATGGAATAAGGATCACACGCCACATGCGTCTCACATGGAATTTATAGCAAACAATCAACTCAGAGTTACAGATTCGAAACAAGACAACAAAATTCACCATCAATCATGCTATGTTCACAGATCCTAAACTTCCATGGAGAGAGGTAGCGATTTCTACTTGGATTGAGAGCAAAAGCTCATCTA
>JAGVVM010006912.1:0-16742 GCA_019149425.1 Psidium friedrichsthalianum
TCCTTGCTCTAAATCGTCACTCCTTATCACTCCACTAACCCGCTCTGATACCAAAACAAGGATGTCACGCCCCGACCCTCCACGAGCGCGCGACATCTGCGCAACGACGGTCGATACCTGCGACATCCCAGGACTGTCGCCGACCTTGAAACCTTAATATCCGAATTTTGCGCTAGCGGAAGCGATACCTTACCCCCTGACAATGAATGAGCAAGGACTAGCCAACCATAACACCTCATATGTTACACATTCTCAGTTTCATATTATACATCAATATCAGTTTTACAAATATTAACGACAACAATTAATCTAGGGCGACCACATTCTTCAGCAATCACTGATTCACCATCAATCGTTCTTGCCAACTGGGTACTCCACCACCTGGATATCAAATCTTGTGGTATCCCTGCCATGTTTATATTCTAGGGTCTGAAAAATAAGGGTAATCACCCGTGAGAACACATCTCAGCAAGCTAACCTCTAAATCCCTTCTCAGAATACCACACAAACCCTCAGACCCAACTCCACGCCTCATCCAGGCACTCAAACCACAAAATCAAAATTCTCAAATATTATTTGAATACGAACACGGACCCCAAATATTTGAAATATTAATATAAATATTGCTCGGGCCCTATTTTGCATAAATGCTCTAAAAATCCATTTTCGGTACTCGGTCCACACGGGACCCACAAAACATGTCATTTTCAAATCAAAATTTAATTGGGCGGCATGTGAACAGTATTCATGGGTCGTGAACAGTAAAATAGGGCACTATTTGGCCCGTTTTCGCTCGCATAAAATGGCCCAAAAATGCATTTTTCAGTACCCGAACCTCGCGGGACTCACACCAACCACCTCAAACAGCCTCATTGAAACACGGACAGCAACCTTTCACCAATCCACAGCATATTCACAGTGCACAGAATATAATTTGCACAAATACGCCAATTCCGGCAATTTTTCCTAAACCGATTTACCTCGAATCGGACCCTAGAGCTAGTCCATGGCATATACAATATTCTAATCGAGAAATAGAGGTTTAACTTACCTAAACGAAGTCAGAACAGGGCTGAGGATGCGGCGATGACCGGCGGTAACGACGACAACGGCGGATTCCGGCGGATTAAGTTCGAACCCGGGCTGTTCAAGGGCTAAAACTAGACCAAATCGAGCTGGAAACAAGATTATGACATGAATATGGGTTCTAGGGACAGCCGGGGTTGATATATATCAACGGGAACTAAAATCCAAAATCTGGAAATCAAAAACAGATTCGTCGACCGAAATTTCAAAGCAGATTTGGAAGGTCAAACGACCTCCGATCGAAGTGATTCAAGTTGGAATAGAACCACAAGACATTGATCTACAACATACCCGAAAATCGCGACGATCCAACGGTCGGATTTCCGTCGGCGGCCGATTGAAGTTGAGTCCAGAAAACTGGAATTCAGCAGGGAGGGAGAGAAATCCGAATTTAGAGAGAGAGAAGAGAGAGAGAAGAGAGAGAGAGAGAGTCTGCTGAAATAATGGAGGAGAGAGAGAGCGGTTTGACCCATAATTATCTTAAGGATAATTATTGACGGTGACTATTCACCGAAAGCAACATAACGCTGAACGAATTGACTGATTTTTGGACTATCAGTGAAATTTGAACTGATAAAGCTTGGGCCTCAATTATTTTCGGTCAAAGCTGGTCAAATTGGTCAAACAGATGATCGACGAGATATTTCTCGAAATTCGTGAAATTTCAGGACCGGGTGGGACTCAATCGGTGCTGATTTGGCTCAATCGCGATCGGAAAATAACTCCAGATTTCGCCGTAAAATTTTTCTAGCCTCTCTAAAAATATTCTTACCCTCATGCCATCGATTCTAGTATAAGACGGGAGCGAGATGGCAATTTTCAATTTTGCTCTTTCTTTAGACACTTTGAAGTCAAATTGCGAATTTCACGCCTTTCAAGGCGATGTCCAATTTTTGTCTCTTAATCCTCAAAATCTAATATTATTTCAACTTATAAACGTCCGAAATTCGGCATGTTACATTTTCTATACCGATCTACCTCGAATTACACTTTAGAGTTTATCCAAGAATCATCAACATCTTATTCAAGGTTTAGGGGGAAAAATTACCAGAAAATTCAGCAAAAAAGCCCCAAAGCAAATTGGAATAGAGGCTGCTTCAAAAAGGCAGCAGAAGATAATAACGCGCAAAGATGGTTCAAAATGAAATTCTTGATGATTTAGAGCTCATCTAGGCTGATTCTTGCGTCAAAATGTCAAGAGAAGAAAGAAAAAAAACTCACAGTTGGTCAGAAATTAATTGATGTGATGACGGCTGCGAAAATGGTGAAAAAATGACAGAACCGTAACTTGGAAATAGCCTATGCATGGATCCGATTTTACTTATGTTTAGGGTGTTTCGAGGCTGATCTTGAGCTGAATTTTTGTGGAGAACTATTAGGGAGATAGGTGAAGATGAGGTTAAAACAACGTCTCAAAATGACAACGTTTAGGCAGTGAAACGAATGGCACAATAGGCGGCAATGGTGGGACTCTGTTCTGACCAAACAAGAGGGAAATAAAAAATAATGAAGGAGAGAGAGAAAAATGGCCATAAATATTTTCATCTCAATTATTGGTACCGAGTCACTATTCATAGATTGACTCGATCAAAAAGTAAGGATAAGATCGGGTACTATTCATCGATTTGATATAAAGCTAATTGATTTGACTGACAAGATCGATTTGACATTTGACGAGACATTTCTCGAGATTCGTGCAAATCAGGACTGATTGGGCTCAAAATGGACTAATCGGGGCTCAAGCTCAAATGAGATCAGACACTAAATCACTCATGGTTAAAATTCTAATCTCACTAAAATTTCTACCACCAACTATCTAGGGAATCTAAAGCAAATTGGGGGTAAATCAGGCATTTTCAACTTTCAGCTACTTTTCCCCAGCACTGCGAAGCCAAACTACTAACTGCTGAGCCATTCGAGGCGATATCCAAATTTCAACTACGATATTCATGAAAACTCAATTATCCAAGCTTGGAATCTGATTTGTGACCACATTCATATGATAACGACTCTAGTAAATATTCAGATAACAGGCGATTATTAGGAGCTACGCATATCAACTTGCAATTAGGTCTATGTATTTAAATTCCTAGCTAGCCATTCCATTGGTTAGTCATCTCGAAGTAATCAGTTCCGAATAAGATTTAACTACAGTGTATCAATGAAATGCATCCATATTATTACAAATCCCAAAAGCGGGTCGAATTTTAGGATCTCACAAGTAATGTACATAGAAGTGTACCTTTGCCTCCTTCTAATTTTTTAATTGATAGAGGTAGCAGTAGTAGGATGGGTTCATGCTTTGACTCCAAAAATGGAAGAGTGGGAGTGGGAGTGGGAATGGGAATGGAGGATCACTTGAGAAGGCCTTGAACATGACTCAACATAAACATTTAGATTGTGAGATTGCTAAAATGTTTTATTCAGTGGGCTTGCTGTTTAACCTAGCAAGGAACCTTTACTTTCAATCAACCTTCACTTATGCATCTAATCATAATATTGCGGGTTATGTACCACCGAAATACAATTTTGAGGACCACTTTGTTGCAAAAAGAGAAGGCAAATATTGATAGGTTATGTACACCTATTAGATTAATGTGGACGAAGAAGGATGTAAGTATTGCGAGTGATGGATAAAGTGACTCACATAGTAGATTGCTTATTAATTTTATAGCAGTATCGGATGGAGAAATAAAGGATAAGCATTTCATTTTCAACTTATTGAAAGAAGTAATCAATGAAGTTGGGCATGAGAATGTGGTCCAAGTAATTACAGATAATGCTTTGAAATATAAGGGCGTGAGACAACTTGTTCAGCAAGAATTTTCATCCATTGTTTGGACGCATTGTGTGTTGCACTCTCTTAATCTAGCTTTGAAGAACATTTATGCCACAAAGAATGTGAAGAATAATCAAGTAGTTTATTGGGGATGTAATTCGAATTTAGAGATTGTTGCGGATGTTATGCGTATCAAACATTTCATCATGAATCATTCTATAATATTAGTAATATACAATGAGTTTGTTAACTTGAAGTTACTTTCCATAGTAGACACATATTTTACTTCAATGATTGTAATGCTTAAGAGGTTTAAGTTAATCAAAAGTGGTCTTCAAAGGATGTTTTTTTGTGACAAATGAAATAGCTATCGAAATAATAATCAAGAGAGGGCTAAGTTTGCTAAAGAGAAGGTGTTGGATTACTTTTGGTGGGATTGGGATTCGATTGCTAAAGAGAAGGTGTTGGATTACTTTCCATAGTAGACACATATTTACTTCAATGATTGTAAGCTTAAGAGTTTAAGTTAATCAAAAGTGGTCTTCAAAGGATGTTTTTTGTGACAAATGAAATAGCTATCGAAATAATAATCAAGAGAGGGCTAAGTTTGCTAAAGAGAAGGTGTTGATTACTTTTGGTGGATTCGATGGTTATATACTTTCCTTCACAGCTCCTATTTATGATATGATCAGAATTTGTGACACCGACAAGCCTTGTCTTCGCTTAGTTTATAATATGTGAGATTCGATGATTGTTAAAATGAAGAGAGATATATATGCAAAAGAATGAAAAAGGCTAGATGAAGAGTCTATATTTTATGAGGTAGTTCGTACAATTCTTGTGGATTGTTAGAGTAGGAATAATACTCCACTTCATTGCTTGGCACACGCTTTGTATCCTAGGTAACTTCTAAAATTGTATGAGACTATTACTTTATAATTGATATATTTTCTTTGATATGGTAATATTATATCCCGCTTACATATTATGTTTTCTATTTCTATTTTGTAGGTACTATAGTGATCAATGGCTCAATGAAGATTCTACTCGAGTTTCTCCTTACGATGATGAGGAGATCAACCAAGAAAGACTAAAATGCTTTAGGACATATTTTCCTAACTTAGATGAGCGCAACAATGTGAATTTGGAGTATATAGATTTTGCATGCATAAATGGGGATTTTAAAGAATTTGATTCCATTCAAAATCAGTATTCTATGGATCCTAAGGCTTGGTGGGTTATTCATGGTGGATGTGCACCTATGCTTAAAAGCATAGCCTTAAAGCTTCTTGCATAACCTTCTTCTTCATCATGTGCCGAAAGGAATTGGAGTACTTACTCCTTTGTGCACTCGGTGAGAAGAAATAAGATGATTCCAAAACGTGCAGAAGATTTGGTTTACATTCATAGCAACCTTTCTCTTCTATCAAGAATAAACCCACAACATGCACAGGGAGAAACCAAGATATGGGATATTGGTGGAGATGCATTTGACGCATTTGAAGATGTTGGGGTGCTTGAAGTTGCAAGTCTTTCACTTGATAAGCCAGAGATGGAGTTTGTTGTTTTTCAGAAGAAGTGGGTAATGTAGATATAGATGAATGAGTTATTGTTATAGTTGATGGTGAAATGTGGATTTTTTCTTTTGTTGGACTTATTGGTAAATGTTGAACTTAATGGCAGAATGTTTGCATTCTCTGGCCTGGTCTCTATGTTCTTAGCTCTTAGTCGGGGCTGCATAGTCCCTACTGAGTTTGGTGCTGGTAGCAGATGTTGTTCCCTGCGATCTCCTCTCTGTGATGTTACTAAGTTGCTCTGGTTTGTCTTGCTGCAACCCCTTCTTACGGCTGCTCACACTTGGATGCTGATGGGACTGGCTTCGGTTTCGACGCCATCCCATCCCAGCACCCTTAGGTCTCTGAATCTCCCTGTTCCAGCTGGGGTGTTCTCCCGTGAAGCTAAAGGCACGGTTGGTGCTGCTGTTGTTGCTATTTTCTTCTTGTTAGGGTGTTTGTTCTAGGTTTTTTGGCCCCTGTCTTTGCCTGTCCTTGGGTTTGGTTGTAGCCTTTTTGGTTGTATCTCTTGTCTCGGCTTGTGGTCCTTCAGGTCTGTATTTTTGCTTGGCCTTACACCCTTGCACCCTCGGGGACATGTTCATTGTAACCTTGGGTACGAGGTTGGTGTTTAACTTTTTTGTATATGCGCTGTGATTAGCTAATTTATTTCTTACCTTACCCAAAAAAAAAAATGGTAGAATGTGGATTGATTATCTTTTGTTCCTTCAAGTTTCATTGTGGAGTTTTAGATTTGCCTTATTATCTTCCTTTCACTCTGCTCTGATGATTGAGTTCAGGTGCATGCTAAAGCTATTTTACTATAGAAGTTGTGAATATGCAATATTTCAGTGAAGACATAAAATGAAATGTCAAAGTTGAGTGACTTGAAGTTGCGGTTGATATTATATCGTGCGTTGAGCACATGCAGGTGAACTATATTTCCTTACTGGTAGGTAGAATGATTTTTGGATTGAATCAAAATTAACTATAATTTATCATGTATATAAAAATATATATTTAATATATGTGTGCCAATATATCGAAAATCTATATTTTTTAGAAATGACATGTCATATGTCCTGTCCTATCATGTTGCGTGTTCGTGTCGGTGCTTCCTAGTGTATATCAATGCATTCCTTAAGAGTACTTATAACAATGGGCTTTGGAAGTGGATTCACTTGAGAAGTTTAACTGTCAAAGTAAAGAGTGCATAAACAAAAGAAAATAATTAAATTGCGAAAGTAAAAATATCGATAGAATGAGCATGAACTGTGGGGTTTGACACCTAAACTAAAAGGCTCAACACATGAGGTCAAAAGGATGATTCAACTAGTCATAGTCCCATATACTAACATCAGGACCTCCTATAGTCACACAATCTCATGGACAAAGATTAACAGTTTTGACACCAAGAAATGATATTTGTGGTTGAAAGGGGTCCGATGATAGGGTGTGCATACAAAAGTGTAGTATCAAAACATTAAAAGCATGCATAAGAATTTTAATGGAAAAACCATTTCAATATCGAATTAAACTCTCTCTACAAATATGGGCTAGGAAACATTCCACTCCTTATAACTCCTATATGTAAAAAATTTAACAATTGATGTTAGAAGTGCACCTTCTCTCCACTTTGTGTTATTAGAATATTTATTATAAAAAAGAAAGTTCAGCCTAAGTCCACTACGAGTTTTAATTCAAGTCCCAAGTGAAGTTGCCAAGTTGCAAAATTCCCAAAAGTGAACCACCAAAAGAGAAGCTAATAAATTATTGAGCCAAAGACTTACCAAGATTCTCCCAAGCCCATATCAATCGCAAACTTTGCACTTTAATTTAATCAACTTGAAAATACAAATCAATTTACTCAAGAGATGCTACTAATAAATATTGGTAGGTCGATTAGACTCTTAAGTGAAGTATGGGAGAACATTTTAATGTGCAAAACCAAAGATATCATGGATACTTGAACTAAAACACTCGTAAATATAATGACCTTTGGTGCCTTTTTGTTTAATTGCAGAACAATTTTGTAAGCAATCATGATCAATTTTAAAAAGTAAACTACTAATATGTAAGGGATGTTCATTGTATTGCACAATTAATAATGTAATACTCAATAAATCAAATGCAATAATAAAAGCCGTGCTATTTCCACTCCAGTTTTGGTTTGACAATCCAAAAAAAGTGCTTTCACCATTTTACGCTATTATCTTGCATGCTTTGGTCAAATTTTCCTCTCTTTCTCTTTATTATTATTTTCCCGTACTTGTGGGTCCCATGTTCCTCGTTCTTCTCCCTTTTCTTGTCTGCTGTATGTTGGACAACAATAGTGAACAAAACTCCGGCTCCTTAACCTCTCCTATAGTGGCCAACAAACTTCTTTCACACCCACCACCAGCTATAGGAAACCAACTCTACAAGTTTCACTCAATAAGCTTTGGTGCTAATTGTAATAAGCCGAGGACTCATTAGCTTACGTTACAAAATAATAAATAGTAGAATTGAATTATTAGATAGATTTGATGAATTATAGCTAGAGTAGTAGAATATTTAAGGTTAATTTGGAGCACAATTCAGGATGAAAATATACGAAACTAAGACAATCAGAGAAAATGGAGCATGTGTTGCTAACCTATGATAACTATTACTGATCAGGGGATGTGTAGCACCCGTGGTGCCACATGGTAGCATGGAAGTGCCACGCGGCACTAGGGTGGTGACACACGATACTAGGGAGTAGCCGCCGTCTTCTTCTTCTATAAATAGCTCCTTTGTTGCGTTATTTTCTCCCCCCCCTCTCTCTCTCTCTCTCTCTCTCTCTCTCTCTCTATACTTCCCATGCTATGCCTCATGCCGTTCGTCCATCAAAGTCGAGCCGTTTCGCCTTTACGTCGATTGTCAAGGCTGGCTTAAGGATTTTGGTGTTGCTCAAGTAGGGTCATGCACGAACACCAAGGGAGAAAGGCGAATCCAAGCTCATTCTTGCATTGTCTTTACTTTATTTTTTCTTGAGCTTGGAACTAACACAAGTGGATTTCTAGTCCTTATTACTAGACTAACTATGGCTCCTCATTGTGAGCATTGTTCACCGATCTGTTATGGATGTTATAACTTCAAGTTGGTATGATTTTTGAGACTTTGTGCCATTGTCTGCCTTATGTTTCGGAGACTGTGCCTTTGAGTGCTTGTGGCAACTTTGTTCGCAATCTTGCGATTCTATAGCTGGTTTAGTCGTTCGGCTTAGGAATTATACTTGTTGGGTTACATACTCACTCCATTGGTTGAAGTATTTTTTTTCAGCATATTAGAATGCCGTATCCACCAATACCGGTGCAAGAATGCTTTTATGGAGAACCTTTATGGATAAGTCATTTTATAGAAGAATTTATTGAGACCCTGACCCAATAGTTCGTTAAGAATCCACTATAAGATTATCCGATCTAGAGTTTATGTGGAAGAGGGACTGCCAAATGGATTGGTTGCATGTGAGTTCAAGGCTATGTACTGTCGCGGCCTGATTAGGTGGATATGTCCCCTGGCACCTCACTAGTTCAATTTGGAAGGACGGACTGAGATTATGCTGATGATACAGAGTTCAGGGTGCACACGCTGATGATGTTTCCTTGGATGATAGAGTTGGTGGATGGCTTTAATAATCAGAGTAGATCATCGTCTTTCGTAAATCCTCCTAGGGTAATGATATAATCAAGTAGTGATGTATATAGCATGTACGAGATGTGAATACGAAATGGTTAACCAGTTTGTTGAATGATCTTATTGCTTGCGATGTGTGTTACCAATTAGTGAAAACCATTAAGGCCATACCCTATTAGGCATATCTTTCGCTTGTATTCTGTCATGCTCCGATCCTCGGGCACGAGCCATCCCTACTAAAATGCCTCAGGTCAGAAAGAATAGCGTCCCAAGCACGCTAACGGCCAAACCAAAAATTTTATGCATGCAAAAACGCTTTTAATACTCCTAGATAATTAAATAGCGAGGATAGAAAAGCAGGACATTCTATTAATTTAACCAAATATTTTGAATACAATAACAAGTAGAGGATTGCTAACCCTATGGAGCTAAACAGCATAAATATAACCCCATTCTTCAAGGTGGCTCCTTAAGACCGGCAAAAAGATAGGTGGGTTGAGAAGGGTTAATCAATCATCTACTTCCAAAAGATGGGCTACTCAACCCTCAGCCATTGTCTGCAAAAATCAAAAGGGGGTCCACCATGCTCCTACAGCTATAGAGACATGGGAACGTCATCGAAGACCTCGGAGGGGTCGGTCTCGATGGACAGATCGGCCTCTACGGGAGGATTGGGCACAACGTCAGACATGGGACTACGATCTACTCATTGGGTGTGTCAAGATCCATCATATCCCAGGCAGGGATATGAGGAGTTGGGTTGGGCGGCTCCTCAAATCCATGGAGCAGGCCGTAGAGAGCACCATCCTCATGAAGGAACTAGGCCTTGAAGATGTGAGCTACTAGGTAGTCTACACCCTCATCGACCTAGATCGTTGTGACGTGCTGCTCCCAGGCCAAGTCCGTGCCTGGAATCGGGTAGGTCACAACGTGGAACGAGTGGTCGCTCGGGACTCCAAACTGAATTGGCATCTACATTAGTCCTAACTTGACAAATGGTAACCACAACGGAGTGAGAATTAAATCTCAATGAGACAGCCCCTAAGCTCGGATAAGATGCTGATTCGCTCAAGCGTCCCAATTAATAATATGCCAAAACAACCCATGTTTTTTTTTTACAAACATACCAGCCAATTCAGGTCTTCTCTAGAAATCGTTTTATTGGTGGTTACAAGATTCATTGCACACGACTGATGTGACTCAACACTACGACTAGCAGTTTCTTCTGAAAGTCCGTATGATTCGTACAACAAGCACGACATGAAACTGTCAGGAAAATTTCACACGGCTAGTGTGACAAAGTACTATGACTGGCAGTGTCTTTCGATAGTCTATAAGTTTAGTACAACCGGCACAACATGAAACTATCATGATAACACCGTACGACTGGCACAGACTGTGACGTCCCGAAAATTCGAAATCTGAAATTATAATAAAATTCGGGTTTCCTTGGGAAAAGGATTAATTTTCAAATGCGAATATTAATTTAGTGGAGGGTCGGTCCGAGGTTTGAATTTCGTTTGATTGCATCGAAGAAAATTTCCGTTCGTGCCGTAAAATTTCTCATTCGCGTTGAATCTGATTGTGTCCAAATTTTCGTTGCGCAAATCTGGAGAATATTACCACTCATTGCGCGAATTTTTCACCCTGTCCTAAAAATTCTAATTTCACTTTTGCCCCTAAAATCATGTACTGCAAGATAAGGAAATTTAAAATTTCTTGGACCTGGTTTTCCTTTTTACTTTTGGCTGAACCCCCCCCCCCCCCCCTTTCCTTCTTTTCTGCCAAGTAACTTTCCAAGAAACCTGCCCCCATGACTTCTCTTTCTTTCTTGTCAATTAATTATCCTTGCTTTTAACTTTTCTTCCCCTTAACTGTTCGCGTAAGAAAATAGTTGCAGGTGGCTTCTTTGTCTTCTTCTTCTTTCTTATGTTCTCTTCTTCTTCGTTGGGTGACTGCTTGAAGTTGGAGCTTGCTGCTCTTGCTTCTGCTACTGCCACGACGTGCCACCGCAGCTGCTTGAGCTGCGCGTACTGCTGTTGCATCTTCTTCTCTTCTCCTCGGCCGCATGTGAACCTGCTGCTGCTCCTTTCCTCTCGTTGTTGCTGCTGCATCTTCTTTGTTTCTTCTCCTTCGATTGCTGGTTTCTGCTGTTCTCTTCCTTTCTTCTCTGTTGCTGGAATCTACAATTGCTGCATGTCCTTCGGTTGGTTGTTCTACTGCTGTTTCTTCTTGGTTGCTTGACCCTCCGCTGCTATTCTTTCCCTTCTACTACTGCGTCTTCTCTTCCTTAGCTGCTTGCTGTTGTTGTCCCTCGGTTGCTACATGCTGTCAGCCCGAGCTGCTGCTGCTGCTGCTTGATCCTCCCCTCCTCTTGGCTACTGGAACCTTCTGCTGCTGCAACGGTTTTCTTTCCTGTCGGCCACGTGTGAACCTGCTGCTGCATCTATTGCTTGTTGCTGTTGGTTCTTCTCCTTCGTTGGCTACTACTTTTGCTTCTTTTCTTCAATGCTGCTCCATTGGAGATTCGCTGCCGCTGCTCTTTTTCACCTTCTTCCCTCGGCAGCTCAAAGTTTGCTGCTGCTCGATCTTCTTTCAGCTGGAGCTATTGTCTATGGCTGCTTGAGCTTGCTACAGTTGCTTCCTCCTCTGCTGCTCTCTCTCGGTTGTTTGGGAAACTGCTTGTCGCTACTGAGTCTTCATTCTCTCGGCTGTTGCCGCTCATCATCCTCTCCTTCGAGCATTGCCACTGCTGCTACTTGCTCCTGCTCCAGTAGCTACCATACACATGCTCGCTACCGAGCACCACCCGTGAGCTCCAGCCACCACCTGCCCCTTCGTCATGCCAAGCACTGCCTCAAGCTCACGAGCCACCTTACTGCCGTCCAGCTCACGTCGCGTGCCACAGCTACAACTCCAATTACGATGCGCGTGAGCCAAGCCATGCTGTTGCTCCTCCTCGCCGTTCAGCTGCCGTGAACCCGTCGTCGCCGCTCGCCGAAAATTGCCGCCGCTCACTGGAGTTCGCCGCCACCGGTCAGATTAGTCGATGTATGGTCGACATATAATCCTAGGCTAAGGCGCTAATTGCGTTCGGGATTAAATTAGTAAATTAATTATTTTAATTAGAAATTCAAGTAGTCTAATCATGGCCGAATTAGCTAGAGATTGGGTTTAGGTTAAATGGCAACAATTAAATAAGTTAGACCGAGTACCAAAGTAGTTGGTGGCTAGTCAGAAATTAGATTGACTGATTGACTGAATTTTTTTATCGCGAGCGAGTGATGGACTAGAGCCGAGTGACCGATGAATTGTTTGACTAACTGATTAGTAGTCTAGTAGTCCTTGATGGTTGTTTGTTTAAATAATTTGAATTATTATGATATTTGGTGGCCGATTGCTTGAGGTCGAGATCGACTTGGGACTGCCCAATAAATGGAAAAATTAGAAATTGGCTGGTTTTATAACTCACGAAGGTGGTTACATAAGGGTCTTAAAATTTATGCCAATCGTACGGTCCATGCCAGTCGTACGGTATTATCATGGTGGTTCCGTATCATGCCAGTCGTACGAATCTTACGGACTATTGAGAGACACTGCCAGTCGTAGTGCTCTATCACACTACTCGTCTGCTATATTTCCTGATAGAAACGTGTCATGCCAGTCCTACAAGTCTTATGGACTATCAGGAGACACTGCGAGTCATAGTATAAAGTCACACCACTCGTGTACTATTTTTCTGTTAGTACCGGGTCATGCCAGTCGTAAGAATCTTATGGACTATCAGAAGACACTGCTAGTTATAATATAAAGTGAAATCAGTCGTGTGCTATTTTCCTAATAGTAACGTGTCGTGCTAGTCGTACAAATCTTACTGACTATCAGAAGACACTGCTAGTCGTAGTGTAAAGTCACACGAGTCATGTGCAATGAACCTTGTGACCACCAATAAAATTGATTTCAAGAAAGACTTGAATTGGGTGGTATTTTTGTAAAATAATGGGTTGATTTGGCATATTATTAATTGGGACGCCTAAGCAAATGATCTTCTTATCTAGGCTTAGGCGTTGACTCATTGAGATTTATTTCTCACCCGTCGTGGTTACCAATTTTTCAGATCCAAGGTGATGGATGGAGGCGATGGAGTCGTAGCTTTTCTTTTGGGAATATATGAGTAACTAACCCTTCCTGACCCACCTATCCTTTTGCTGGTCTTAGAGAGTCACCCCGAAAAAGGGGTTATATTTATGCTGTTTTGCTTCGTAAGGTTAGCGATCCTATGCTCATTGTTGGACTAAAACTATTTGGTTAAATGAATGGAAGTCCTGCTTTTCTATCCCTACTTATTATTTGTCTGGGAGTGTTAAAACATTTTCGCATACGTAAGATTTTTTGTTTGGTCATTAGCGTGCCTGGGACGCTAATCTTTGACCTGAGGCATTTTGATAGGGATGGCTTGTGCCCGAGGATCGAGGCATGACATGGATTGTATGACTAGCATGGGTTTTGAAGAGCCTTATGTGACCACCTTCATGAGTTATAAAATCAATCAATTTTCAATTTTTCCAACTGAACATGAATAATCAATTATTGTTCAGTCTAATAGAAATCACTCCAATTATTTGGCAGTCCCATGTCGATCTCGACCTCAAGCAATCGACCACGAAAATATCATAATAATTTCAATTATTTAAACAAACAACCACTAATGACTACTAGACTGCCAATCAGTCAGTCAAACAATTTATCGATCGCTCGACTCTAATCCATCTCTCGCTCGCCATCACAAATTCAGTCAATCAGTCATTCTAATTTTCGACTAGCCACTGACTACTTCGGTACTCGATCTAACTTATTTAATTATGATCATTTAACCTAAACCCAATCTCTAGCTAATCCGCCACGTTTAGACTACTTGGATGTCTAAGTTAATTAATTAATTTACTAATTTAATTCCGAACGAAATTAACGCCTTAGCTAAGGATTAGAGGCCGACTCACAAACGTTGACTAATCCAACCAGCAGCGGCGAACTCCGGAGAGCGGTGGCAGTTTCCGGCGAGTGGCAACTATTTCTGGCAAGCAGCGATAGTTTCCGACAAAGACAAAAATGATGAAGCTCTCAACTGGACGTCAGACGAAGTTGGCGATGTGACAACGAGATGGTGCGACTGGACGATGACAAGCTCAACTGCAACGAGTTGGAGAGGGTGAGTGATGATTGAGCGGCAAGTGGAGGAGCTGGAGTTGGGGGCCAGCTAGAGGAGCAACGATAGCAAACCGAAGGAGAGTAGCAACGGCAGAGCAAGCTCGAAGAAGAAGAAGAAGAAGAAGAAGAAGAAGAAGAAGAAGCAGAGCAGCAAACAGATCCAAGCAACCGAGAGAAAAGAAGCAACAGATTTAAGCAACCAAGAGAAAAGAAGCAGTAGCAGCAGCAGATTCCCAAGCAATAGTGGTGGAATAAGCCTAAAGAAGCAGAAGGGAAGCAGTAGCAGCACGAGCAGCGGCAAACAGGAGCAGCAGCTGCCGAAGGAAGAAGAAGGATGATGGGCTACGAACTGGAGGGTGAGTAGAAGGTGGCGTGCAGGCAATGGCAACACGAGCTGGACGATTGAAGGCTGGACTCGTGGCGGTGGGAGTGGTGACACGGGCTAGAGTGCAACGAGCTGGAGCAGAAGAGCAGCAACAGCAGAAGGCCAGCCAAAAGAATAGAAGAAAAAGAAGAAGAGAAGAAGAAAGAAGCTAAAGAAGAAGATGTGATGGGGACAGATTTCCTTGTGTGAACAATCCAGTTTTTAGAAAGTTGGTGGCTTGAAATGATGGAAGTTGGCCAAGCTTGCATGGGAAAAATGTGATGGTAGAGCTTCCTTGCATGGGTTTTCGGCAGCAAGAAAAGAAAAAGAGAGAGAGGGAGCAAAGTGTACGTGGGGGGGGAGGTGGGGTATTTGAATTTTCCTATCTTGTAGTACATGATTTCGGGGGCAAAAAATTTTGCACATTGAATGGGAATTTTTAGGGTTTGCGCGACGGACGCGAATGAAAAAAAAATTTGGTGCGAACGAAAAATTTCTTCGGTGCGATCAAATGAGATTCAAATTTCGGACTGGCGCCCCACTAATTAATATTCTGTTTGAAATTGGATCCTTTTTCCACAAAAATCTGAATTTTATTACGATTTATGATTCCGAAATATCGGATGTCACATATTCCATGCACTTGGCTCATGGTCATAGCTAGTCTTTCGCATACGCCATTGTATAATAAAAGATTAAAATAGAACATGTAGTTAGTAAGTAGGTTGAGGATCGGAATGTCACACTAATTGCCCAAATCGTCAATTGATCGCACAGGCGACATGTGATGAGGACAAGAATGTAGAAAGATGACGATAAGAAGAGAATCAAGAGAACATTGAGTGTAAGGAAAATGAATGAGGCAAAGGGAAGAGGAAGATAATCAATCAGATAACAAGAATGAATATGTGTATGACAAGGATGATGCAAGACAGAGGTGGTTTTACGTGCTGAAGCTCTAAATCTGAGACTTTGCAACGAGAGCTCAGAGCGGGCATAGTGAAATTCTCGATTAGGCATAGATTTTGATGGGATTGGATAATAGCTCCATCGAACTGGGCTCAAAAGTGCCTGAATTAGACCGCTAAATATCCAATTCGAGGATTACGCATGTAGTGCTGGTTACTAGGCGTTGCTTTAGAATTTGGTGGAGAGCGACCGTGCGAGAAGGTGAGCTCTGCCGACTGCGAAATCATTGGTTCTGGAACTTCCAACTGTGAAGATTAAATCAAATGCCGAAACCAAGCCAATTCAGACCCTAACAGAGAAGATTACATCTCGTCCTTTTTCTTTCTTTCTAAGAACAAAGTGAAAAAGGACATCAATGTAAATTGGTTAATGGAGTGAAACGAAGCTCCGATGGATGACCACATCGGCTACGTAAGCTTTAGAGATCGTTAATTACTAAACTTAGTGCTCACGAATGACTTTCAAACGAGATTTGGCTTCTTCAGTCCTTGGTCGCTTGACCTGAATTGTGTTTGATCTTGCTTCGGTCACCCTTATCCTGTCTCACGCACCTCTCTCCAACGTTGTGGATAAGAACAAGAAGAAAATGAAGGTGAATGCAAAGTTTCGTTATCTTCGATTCTGCAGAAAAGAAAAAGAGGAAGAATGTGGGATCCAAAAAATAGAAAAGGAATTAAATAAGTAAAAAAAAAAAGAGAAAAATTTGACCGAAGCACGCAACGCAAGGGTGCAAAATGGTAAAAAACATTATTTTTAAGAGTGAAATAGCGTGCGTGGTCCTAAATAAATTGCTAGAAAGAGGACTAATCTCGATGCAGAATAAAGTTGTGGGGACGATTTTGATTTGTTCAAATTCAATGCCCCCATTAACCCGACTTAAATTTGGACTTTGTTGGGCGGCGGTTTGGTCGGAGATAGACAATGAAGCATCAGCAGAGTGCATTCGCTGGACGACTAAAAAGCCATACAAGAAGAGAACTTGGATATTCGGTGGTTCCTGGTCAAAAATTGATTTGTTGACTCCTATAAAAATAAAAAGAAAAGCGACCAAAAATCCTGCCGGTGGACCACCTTTCTTGGCCGCCCAGAAGAATTCCTTCAGCCACTGTTGAACCTAAAACGAAGG
>JAGVVM010006913.1:0-24830 GCA_019149425.1 Psidium friedrichsthalianum
TTTCATCTAGCGCCAGACGACCCCCCCAGAACATATACATTTGTATAGTCACAATAAGGGTTACAGAGGATTTTGCTTGCCCCGATTTGTCCCCCATGCGACGGGACACTACTACAATCAAGGAAGCGAAAAAAAAGCGTTATTACGTGTTTGGGACCAACTGACACAGACCAACTTGCAAAATTTTGTGACCAACAGACAACAAAAAAGAAAAATAAAGAAAACAAAGCCAAAAAAATATAATATGGAGGAGTTCCCCAGTCTGAGTAACAAAGGCTAAAATATTCTCAAAAAATGCATGTCGAGGTCCCCAGACGACCCACCGTGAACCCTTTTTTTATCCATGCAACAGACAGCCAAATGTAGAAGAAAAAAGAGAATACACGCTCACTTTACCAAAAAAAAATGTTAAGAAGAAATTAAAGATAGAAACGCTCAATACCAAATGCAAGAGAACACTCAACTGGCCTTTGACGTGCATCGAGGTCCTAACACAACAGACAGAAAACACCCAATATTTATTCAAAAAGCAAAAAAAAGTGATCTACATGGTCCACACGAGGGGAGGAAGGGAGTAAGAAAAAAATAAAGAGAGAAGGGGAAAAGTGAAGAAACAAGAACATGGATACTTCGCTATATTTTGATTGACGAAAACAAAGTTGGAGATTGTACACCAAACCCTATTTTTTCCACATGGAGTTCCCATCGAACATCTCCAGCACTCTACCCAATGTGGCCACAGTGTAGACCTATGGTCCCCTCTCAATCTACAACCGAGATGGAGAAAGCCACTAATGAGCCCTCAATTTCACTCCACTTTGAAAAGCCCCATTTTTCTATTCAATCGGAGCCCTAATTTTGCCTTTTCTAATTAATTTCTCGACAAAGGAGGGAAACCACATACCTGTATCAGAGTCGGGCCGATGGAGTTTGATTGCCAAAAGCCGAAACGGCGTTGTGGACCGCGGTGAGCGACGCGTGTGACCGCAATCGTGAGCGAGCGACGCGACATGGGGCCTTCATAAGGAAGCGGGTAATGGACACAATGTTTTTTTTTGACGACGACACCGCCCCCCCCCCCAGACGGACAAGCACGGAGAAACGGCAGACTCCCTTTTTTTTTATAAACGGCGTGCACTCCGAATCCGGTTAGAGAGAAAAATCGAAGAAACGGCGACACCCCCCGCCCCGGGGTATGCACAAGACGGTCTCAGATTGGAGCACTCTACCGAAACCAAACACGACGCCACGAGAAGATAAGAGCGACACGGAGGCTCTTCCCGGGCTGGCTCACACTGATCTTTTTGCTACCCCCCCCCCCCCCCCCCCAAAGATTCTGGCGAAATAAGACCACCTTTTTTTTTTTTTTACAGCTGGACAGGTACACTGGCGAGGGTCAACTAGAAAACACTTTTTGAATACATTGAGAGTCTCAACGACTCATTCTCGCTCTCTTTTCTCTTGGTTGGTGGCGAAGGAAGACGAGGCACGCGCAGACCATCATCATCTCCATTCTCGAGCAGTGGCAGGAGGATAAAAACTCCAACATCTGGCGTGAGCTGCTGCATTTATCTTTTTTTCTCCTTTGATTGCTCAATCATCCTTGTCCGCAGGTTGATTTGTGGGTCAGTACTCTGAAATCAACACTTAGTCCCCCGCAGCTGAACTCAAATCCTTTGTTTTCCTTCCTGAAATTCTTCTTCGAAACAAGAGTTAAACAGACTATCACCCAAAATTGAAAACCAAAGGAAGATTATGAGACTCACAACTTTCTTGTTGACAACACAGAAGAGCATGACTGGAAACAAGAGCAGCGTTCAACGAAACTCTCGACGACCGGCTCTGAAAATTTTCACATTTAGAATTAGAATGTGGCCCTCTGCCAGGAAAGAAGAAAACTAAAACTTGTTGGAGGAAGTCAATGCTTTGGATGGTTGCGCAAGATGCAGCTGGAAGCAGTGGTCTAAGGCGATGGCGGTCGAGGTCGAGAAATGGAACTTAAAAAAAAAGAAAAAAGAAAACTAGAAATGCATGCGAATTACTGCTATGCCATAAATGTGGTCACCATGAAAGGAGATATATGATGACAACAAAAGCGGAAGAATGTACAGATTCAGCTGTAATATATTTCCAAAGAGAAGGTGCAGACTCTCATGCAACCTTTGATTTACACCCCAAGGATTTGGTAGATCAGAAAACCTTTCGGATGGAACCGTGGTGCCGTAATCGGTGATGCCTCCAATGGTTCCAATTCTTTGGGCCAGTAAGTTCGATCGACTGAATAAATGTCGCATACGATTCACGTCTGCGTTGGGTTCCCTACAGTCCCTGCAAGTTTTGTAGGAGTCGCCGGACTCGACTAGCATCGGGCATCCATGAACATAGAGATGACATGTATTTGGTATATTAGGGAAACCTTGCAGCGATTCACAGTGATAGAGGTGCAATGTCCGCAACCCATGGAGTTTTGATAGATCGGGTAGCTTTTGTATGGAGCTGCAATTCTCTATGATAATTCCTCCAGCAATTCCAATTCGCCCAAATCTCGAATCTCGATTAGCTGTGAGCATCTCATGACTATCAGCCGTTTGAGCTTCCGCAAGCTCGACAGACCCGATAGCTTCACTAGCGATTTACATAGGAACACATCTAGATAAAGGAGATTCTCTAGCTGTTGAAAGTTGATCTCTGAGAACCAACATCTGAAGAGCGTTAACTGGGACAAACATCTCAAACTGGAAAAGAATGTTTGTTCTAACGGTGACTTGACATCTCTTAATGCCAAATTATAAAGCTGGGCAGGCCAGGTGAGAGATTTGGGATCATCACAAGATATGCCAAGTCTCCAAAGCTCAGGAGGCCATGTGATATCTGTAGAACAACAACCGCCGGTTTCCAACACCTCAAAGTTCTTCTGCATCCTAGCCAGAGTAAACAACTTGAGCCTTTTAAGATATCCAATAGAAGCTGGCACTCCTTGAATCTTTGTATTCACAAAATACAACTCGAGCAGTGATTCTAGTCTTCGAATGGAGTTGGGTAGCTCCCTTATCCGAGTGGATCCCAGGTTCAATACCTCCAACTTTTTGAGATCTCCAATAGAATCAGGTAGGTCTCTGATTCTGTGTGTAGACCAAAATTCAATACGACCAACGATGTCAATTTGCCAATGGAGTCTGGAAGCTTTCCAAACGGATGACAATTCATTAAAGACAAACGAGTCAAGCCGGCCATCTCTCCAATAGATGGATGAAGCTCTCGTATAATCTGCCCCTCTAGCTTCAAACTTGACAGGTTCTTTAGACCGCATATCGTAGAAGGCACTGCAAACAGGTCAAAAGGGACGCTTGCGGGCAACTTTGACAGCTGAACTTGCGCCGGAGTTATTTCCAAGCGCTTTAGGCGCTCTAGCTTATGGATGGAGCAGCTGATTTGTGGCGACTCTGGGGAAATTTCATCAAGAACCATTATCCTTAAATTCAAGCACTTTGAGAAGTCTGGAGTTGTCGAGAGATGGCATCGCATAAGATGTACAACTTTTAAGTCACGATTCACCTGCGAAACAAATTAGACTTAGAATGATAAGGCAAGACAAATGGCAACAAACATATATGTGACAAGAAACCATACCAAGCACGAGTTCCATCCATTCCAGTTCTCTGGAATATCACTGTCTGAAAGCTTGAGCACGACTAAGTTCCATAAATATAGATCGACTGCCCGCAAGTCTGAAGGGCAATGACGCCAAGAGAGCCATCTTAAATTTGAGAGAAGATTCGTAAAATCTCCCACCAAATTCCCCCCTTCTAATTCCAACAACCGCAAGCTAGGCAACATTGAAAACTCTTCACTTGTAAAGTCGTGCTCTGTGGAAAGTCCTGTTAGTTTGAGTGCTATGATATTCTCCGTTCCCTGACAACATGAAAAGGCATAAAGTGAACATTTTACGCTAAGAAAAGAGAATGCATTCCGTGAATAAATGTTGCATAGACTTAGTTATACAAGTTAACAATTCAGTTTGCTTCTACTCTTAGATTTTAAATGTAAGACATCTTAGGCTAGATTTAAATGATGATACTTCCTTCATTTCATTCAATTTTTTTATTATTATAAAAGAATAGTTCCCTGCGATGCACAACACAAAACAAATATAGAAATGCACTCTAAACTTCGAGCTGTGAATAATATTTACCTTTCTATTTGCATTATGTGCAATGCAATCTTGGGACACCATAATCTACTACACTTCCCAGGAACTTTGAGGTCTTCTTGTCGAACGATTTCTCTTCCAAGGTCTTTCAGTAGGTCATGCATCAATAGTCTAATCATCATCGTCAATCTTTATCAAAGACATGCCGATAAGGAAATTGATCTCACTACTTGGGAGAAAATCCAATGCTTCCACATATAATGTGGATGATTCTTTCTTCATCGATAAAGTAACATGCAATATCAAGAAAAATTTCTCTTTGTGCATCCTCTAGCATTTCAAAGCTAATCTTTAATTTGCGAAGGATATCTTGATTGGGCACTCTATCTAATTTCTTCAATGTGTCTTTCCAAAGTCGATTACTTTTGCGATAAAGAGAGGAACCAATAACCTCGAGAGCCAAAGGAAGTCCGCCGGCTTTGGCAATAATATCACGAGAAATGTTATCGTAGTCATGTGGAGGGAAATCCATTCTGAAAGCATGCTTACTGAAAAGCTGAACAGCATGGCCATGACGCAATTCTTCCATTTGATAGATTTTAAACTCTTCGAAACACGCTTGGATATTATCTTCTTGGTTCTCCTTTGCGATAGGCAAAAAGTTGGTGTCCCTTGTTGTAATAATAATTCTGCTCCCTAAACCAAACCAATCACATTTTTCTGCAAGTTTTGAGAGTTGGTCCCACTTATCTAGGTCATCGAGAACAATGAGGACTTTCTTACCACGGAATCTCCTTTTGATTTGGTTAACCCCTGCGTCAGAGTCATCAATCACCATTGATTTGGAGTTTAGAACTTCCGATAATAACTGTTTTGCAATTGAATGACTTTGCCACCCTTTGAAGTTTCTCGAACATCCGAAAGAAAGCTGCACCCATGAAACCGACTAGAGATTTGGTTAAAGATAACCTTGGCAAGAGTCGTCTTGCCGATGCCTCCCATACCATGGATCACTAGATAACGAACATCAGGATAACCTTCATCTATCAAGCGCAGGGCGTCTTCAACACAATCCTGAATTCCAACTAAATGTTCAGGCAGACATTTGTCTCTTTTATTCAGCTTGATCAAAACTTCAGCAACAATTAATCTAATGAGTTCACCTTGGCTGTCAATTAGATACAAAAAGGTCTAGTCAGAAAATCACAAATAGAATATTAACCTATCGAGTTTAGGAATATTCTCAATCAAACAAATAAATTGCTCCCTCACTTCTGCCAAAAATATTAATTTCTATCATAAAAAGTAATCTCATATATAGTTTAAAGCTCTAACTATTTTTTAGCAGAATCCATGTCAACTTATAATTAATAGCATCTGTATACTATACTCAATGGTCAAAGACGTAAAAGAATTTTTCTGACTCTGTATTTCGTCACTGACTTTGGCCTCCCCTGACCTAAATTCTGACTGCGTCACTGATAAAAACCGATGGGGCCTCTTTTTTATCAGAATGAATTAATGTTTTCCTTTAAAGAGATGAGGTCTCATGACTTCTAATTTGTCGCATTTCGTCCCCAGAATAATATAGAATGAAATGGAATGTGAGGACGATATCAATACTTGTAGTTTGATGAATTGTGGGAATGGAATGGAAATTCTCATATTTGGTTGTAGTATTTTTGGAAGGCATTGGATGAGAATATTCTAATAAATTTAATTTAAGGAAAAGTATACACAAGTGCCATGACTTTTATATTGTACTTACTTGAGTTCCATAACTTTTATTTGATCACTTAAGTACCATAACTTCTAAAAAACGTTTACTTGGAGTGCCATAACTTTCTTAGAAATAGTCACCACAAGTACTAAAAATCCAACATGGTATGACACTTGCATTGAACTTTTTTTTTTATAGTTATGGCACTTCAAGTGAATTTATTTTAGAATTCATGGCACCCACGTGAATATTTTTTAGAAGTCCGGCAATCAAGTGATTGGAAATAAGTTTTGACACTCAAATTAGTGCCCAACGAAAGTTATGGCATCTGTATTGTCCTCATCCTATATAATTAACATTTGTACTTGCTTATATAAAGACCTTACCCTCTATCTTTGAGATCCCATCCTTTGGTATGAGCAACCTCGCTCAAAGCCTCCCTCCATTGCTGCACTACATCACAGCCAAACTTCTGCTCGTGCTTTCGCAGAGCGTCGTGATATAGCCCCGTTTTGAGCTGGACATCGTTAGGATCCACGTCGAAGAAAATCGGTAGGATCAATACTTTGTCGTCATTGTTTTTCAAGCGACCGACCATGCATGCAAGCTCGCGAAGGCACCATGCACTGGACGCGTAGTTTTTGGAGAAGATGGGCATGAAAATTGGGGAGCTCTTGATCACGCGCTCTAGTTCGCCTTCGATCATTTTGCCTATTCCGATCTCTTCATCATCTCGAAAACGCGAATCCAGCTCCGTCCAAGGAGTGATAGAGGCAGTCGGCAAAATTCAAGCGAGTGTCGGGCCCCCTGAATTCAAGAACACCTCGAATTCAGCCCCCTGCAATGACCCGACTTCACCTTCATTGGGTGTCAATGTCATTGTTCCATGCGATGAGTCCCTCCTCTCCATCTCCAGGAGCTCAAGTATATTTATCGAGTTTAATGATGAGGAAAGAAATGTAACATTAGTACCTAATCCATGTCATTTTGGAGGATATATAGACAAGCTAGGAGTAGTGGGAAGCCTCCTTCGTTGCATTACGGTTTCTCTCGTAAGAGACGGAGAAACTTCCGGCGATCGAAAAACTTTCTGCTGTGGTGGGAAAATAGGCGCGTGTTGTCCATTCGAAGTTTTGTCCTGTAAATTATATTTAATTGAAAAGATAAATGTGTTTCCACTTCACCTGCCAGATCACAGAGAAACATCGATTTTATATAATGTTGGTTGGGCCAGATTCATGACAGATAGGCCGCTAGTCTTCTTTATCTTTATGAATTTTGAACGTATTTTTCCAAGAAGGTTCGATGCCTTTACGAATATTTGACGCACCACATGCTGAAAAGAAGGAACCATCTCAAGTTGCCAAATTACTAGTTTCCACCTTCAATTATTCCGAATCATCCTAATCTAGCTGGTCTTATGCATGCAGAGACTTATGAACAGCACACAAGTTGGCCCAATTCCCTAAAAGAATCCAACTTTAGGTCTAGCCCCAATTCTTCCCGAGCCTTTTTTTGAAAAAAGAAAAAACTTCAAACTTTAGGTCTAGTCCAAATTTGCCTCGAAATTTTCTTTAAAAAAAAGGAAGTAAGTAAGTAAAACGAAGAAGATGTTATAGCTAGCCTTATAACCTAGAGGGGAGTGAATAGGTAATTTCAAAAAATTTTAGATATCAATGCGAAAATATAAACGAATGAGCTCAGAGCTTCGCTATCAGACAATGAATGCTAGTAATATTTGAGATATCCTCAGATACAGTAGCGTGCACGATTCTACTATCACATAATATAAACAGAGAAATTAAGGGATAGAGAAATTGCATAGAGAGTTTATAGTGGTTCGGCTTTAGTTTAAACCTACATCCACTTTTTCACGCTGTTAGCCAATCGGCTGGATTTCACTAGTAAATAACTCAGAGGTTACAATATTTGGATCAAATGTGTATAAAGAATGTGAAGCTCCCTTGATCTTGAAATTTAGAATTCTGCTCTCTTGTCTTGTACGCTGTTAAGCCTTGAGGTCTCATTTTATACTTCTCCATCTCCAACTTCCTGTTGCAAGATCTTCAGAGAACCACTCTTCAAACTTCCTATTTGAACGAGATTGTATACAAAGGATCTTGTAGCCGTTGAGCTTGACAAAGGAACTAATCCCTTGTTAGATCATGTCACCCATATAATTATGATCTTCGGTTTTCATGGATAGAATTCTTCATTAGGTGACTCATCCTAGTCTCTCTTAATCCTCGTCCTTTATTGATCTTCAAAATTGAGAATCTCCAAGAACAATCCAACTTGATTTGTTAGCCGTTGTGATGTTGTAATCATCTTGAATATATCTCTTGATGATCTAGTCGTTGCACATGAAATATTCTCTCAGAACTTGAACTTCATTCCATCGTCTAAGCTCCCCACTCAACGTACAACGTTTGAGCTACCCGCTCAACGTGTGAGCTCCATATAGCGTCTGAGCCTCTCAGAACATCGTCTGAGCCTCTCAGAACATCATATGAGCTTTTGTAGCTAGATCAATCCCATATACCTATTTTTTAATACTCGAATATGCGTCAGGACAATTTGCAAAACAACATTTCATTGCATTAACTGAGATATTACATATCATGAATTATTTTGTCAACTTCAAAATTAATTAGGAGTTTTTCAACAAAAGATTCATTAGCATTAATAATCGCAGTGGACAGTTCCGTTCAGTGGGCTTGAGCGGCATTCCACTCATTGCAGGATTTGAAAGGGACTTTGGGGTGCCGTGTGATGGAGCACTGTGAAAGTACTCATCTAGAAACAAGACGGAAATTGCTTTTCTCTTTCGGCAAATGTGGACTGCTTAGCTTGAAAAACCAGGACAACCAAATATTATTTTGCTATCAGCTTTTCAAACAATCCCAATCCTAAGATTCAGCCTAAGCAGCACTTAGCAATAATGACCAACTATGAGCAACTTCCGACTAAATATCCATAAGGGGAAAAATTAAATAAAAAAGACGAGAGATCCACTAGATTCTTTTAGAGGCCGCACTAGATTCTTTTAGAGATTTTCCCTATTGTATAACTTTCAAGTCATGACATGTAAAACTTTCAAGTCATGATTGCAATATATAATTTCTGAGAAGGATAACTTGAGGAGTCTTATTGCCAAAATTTTGCCCTTTGTTGCCCTAAACATCGGTAAAAGTACATTGTAAGTGCCAAAACTTATGTACATCGTGCACTTTAGTGTCAAAACTTTTAAAACGTTCACTTAAGTGCCAAGTTTGGAGAAAATCGTTCAATTCGATGCTAAGTTTGATATGAAGCATACGTGGCATGTTAGAAAGTCTATGTGGGTTTTTTACATTAAAAATTTCAAATGACATGGCTCACCGGAGCCTAACTCAGCAATTTGAAGACCAGGCGATGTCGTTCAAGGTTAATTCGCCTAATCATAAACTCTAAATCTCCAATTGAACCACAAATTGAATTGAAATTGAGTCCCTATTTCTGTTTGGCCCCAAAGTAGACAAAGAATGAGAACAATGGTTTTCTACGAATGGTGATCAGACCAAGGAGTGAAGGTCCTGGAAGCATCGATGTCAAGACCCTATTGGTTTAGCATTTGCAAGGAGCTTTGGACCTCTAAAGGGGTTTGACCAAGTGCAAATAGCATTTGGTTCAATTTTTGGAAGACTTTGGGCAAATATAATTGTATCCCCAATGCTCCTGAAGGGCCTTTAGGCTAAAGTATGTCAAGAGGCACTTTGGGAAGTTGCATTTCTAAAATGAAACTATAATTTTTTATTTTTTATTTTCTGTTTTTCTTTTAAGAAAGTAATTAAAAAAATAAAGTAACTAAAAATAAAAAATAATTTTTCAAAATATAAAAATATAAAAATTTAAAAAATCAAAAAAATGAAAAATAAAAAATAATTAAAGAAATTAATTTAAAAAATAAAGTAATTAAAAATAAAAAATAATTTTTTGAAAATATAAAAAATTTCAAAATTTAAAAAATTGAAACAATGAAAAATAAAAATAATTAGAGAAAGTAATTTAAAAATAAAAATAATTAAATAAATTAATTTAAAAATAAAATAATGAAAAATAAAAATAAAATTAAAAAATAGAAATAATTTAAAAATAGAAATAATTAAATAAATTAATTTAAAAATAAAATAATGAAAAATAAAAAATAAAATTTTCTAAAAAATAAAATTAAAAAAAAATAGAAATAATTAAATAAATTAATTTAAAAATAAAAAATAATTAAAGAAAGTAATTTAAAAATAAAATAATGAAAAAATAAAAAATAATTTTTTCTAAAATAATTAAAATAGAAATAATTAAAAAAAATTAATTAAATAAATTAATTTAAAAATAAAAAATAATTAAACAAAGTAATTTAAAAATAAAATAATGAAAAAATAAAAAAATAATTTTTTTAAAATAAAATTAAAAAATCGAAATAATTAAAAAAATAATTAATAAATTAATTAAAAATAAAATTAAAATTAAAAATTAAAATATTATTATTATTAATTATTATTTTAATTTTTTTATTTTTTATTATTTTATTTTTAAATTAATTTCTTAATTATTTTTTTAATTATTTCGATTTTTTAATTTTATTTAAAAAAATTATTTTTTTTATTTTTTCATTATTTTATTTTTTAAATTACTTTGTTAATTATTTTTTATTTTTAAATTAATTTAAATTAATTTATTTTTTAATTATTTCTATTTTTTAATTTTATGTTTAGAAAAAATTATTTACAAATTTTTTCATTATTTTATTTTTAAATTACTTTCTTTAATTATTTTTTAATTTTTAAATTAATTTATTTAATTATTTCTATTTTTTTTTTTTTTATTTTTTAGAAAATTTTATTTTTTATTTTTCATTATTTTATTTTTAAATTAATTTATTTAATTATTTCTATTTTTAAATTATTTCTATTTTTTAATTTTATTTTTATTTTTCATTATTTTATTTTTAAATTAATTTATTTAATTATTTTTATTTTTAAATTACTTTCTCTAATTATTTTTTATTTTTCATTGTTCAATTTTTTAAATTTTGAAATTTTTTATATTTTCAAAAAATTATTTTTTATTTTTAATTACTTTATTTTTTAAATTAATTTCTTTAATTATTTTTTATTTTTCATTTTTTTGATTTTTTTAAATTTTATATTTTTATATTTTTGAAAAATTATTTTTTATTTTTAGTTACTTTATTTTTTTTAATTACTTTCTTAAAAGAAAACAGAAAATAAAAAATAAAAAATTATAGTTTCATTTTAGAAATGCAACTTCCAAAGTGCCTCTTGACATACTTTAGCCTAAAGGCCCTTCAGGAGCATTGGGGATACAATTATATTTGCCCAAAGTCTTCCAAAAATTGAACCAAATGCTATTTGCACTTGGTCAAACCCCTTTAGAGGTCCAAAGCTCCTTGCAAATGCTAAACCAAATAGGGTCTTTGACATCGATGCTTCCAGGACCTTCACTCCTTGGTCTGATCACCATTCGTAGAAAACCATTGTTCTCATTCTTTGTCTACTTTGGGGCCAAACAGAAATAGGGACTCAATTTCAATTCATTTGTGGTTCAATTGGAGATTTAGAGTTTATGATTAGGCGAATTAACCTTGAACGACATCGCCTGGTCTTCAAATTGCTGAGTTAGGCTCCGGTGAGCCATGTCATTTGAAATTTTTAATGTAAAAACCCACATAGACTTTCTAACATGCCACGTATGCTTCATATCAAACTTAGCATCGAATTGAACGATTTTCTCCAAACTTGGCACTTAAGTGAACGTTTTAAAAGTTTTGACACTAAAGTGCACGATGTACATAAGTTTTGGCACTTACAATGTACTTTTACCGATGTTTAGGGCAACAAAGGGCAAAATTTTGGCAATAAGACTCCTCAAGTTATCCTTCTCAGAAATTATATATTGCAATCATGACTTGAAAGTTTTACATGTCATGACTTGAAAGTTATACAATAGGGAAAATCTCTAAAAGAATCTAGTGCGGCCTCTAAAAGAATCTAGTGGATCTCTCGTCTTTTTTTATTTAATTTTTCCCCTTATGGATATTTAGTCGGAAGTTGCTCATAGTTGGTCATTATTGCTAAGTGCTGCTTAGGCTGAATCTTAGGATTGGGATTGTTTGAAAAGCTGATAGCAAAATAATATTTGGTTGTCCTGGTTTTTCAAGCTAAGCAGTCCACATTTGCCGAAAGAGAAAAGCAATTTCCGTCTTGTTTCTAGATGAGTACTTTCACAGTGCTCCATCACACGGCACCCCAAAGTCCCTTTCAAATCCTGCAATGAGTGGAATGCCGCTCAAGCCCACTGAACGGAACTGTCCACTGCGATTATTAATGCTAATGAATCTTTTGTTGAAAAACTCCTAATTAATTTTGAAGTTGACAAAATAATTCATGATATGTAATATCTCAGTTAATGCAATGAAATGTTGTTTTGCAAATTGTCCTGACGCATATTCGAGTATTAAAAAATAGGTATATGGGATTGATCTAGCTACAAAAGCTCATATGATGTTCTGAGAGGCTCAGACGATGTTCTGAGAGGCTCAGACGCTATATGGAGCTCACACGTTGAGCGGGTAGCTCAAACGTTGTACGTTGAGTGGGGAGCTTAGACGATGGAATGAAGTTCAAGTTCTGAGAGAATATTTCATGTGCAACGACTAGATCATCAAGAGATATATTCAAGATGATTACAACATCACAACGGCTAAAAATCAAGTTGGATTGTTCTTGGAGATTCTCAATTTTGAAGATCAATAAAGGACGAGGATTAAGAGAGACTAGGATGAGTCACCTAATGAAGAATTCTATCCATGAAAACCGAAGATCATAATTATATGGGTGACATGATCTAACAAGGGATTAGTTCCTTTGTCAAGCTCAACGGCTACAAGATCCTTTGTATACAATCTCGTTCAAATAGGAAGTTTGAAGAGTGGTTTCTCTGAAGATCTTGCAACAGGAAGTTGGAGATGGAGAAGTATAAAATGAGACCTCAAGGCTTAACAGCGTACAAGACAAGAGAGCAGAATTCTAAATTTCAAGATCAAGGGAGCTTCACATTCTTTATACACATTTGATCCAAATATTGTAACCTCTGAGTTATTTACTAGTGAAATCCAGCCGATTGGCTAACAGCGTGAAAAAGTGGATGTAGGTTTAAACTAAAGCCGAACCACTATAAACTCTCTATGCAATTTCTCTATCCCTTAATTTCTCTGTTTATATTATGTGATAGTAGAATCGTGCACGCTACTGTATCTGAGGATATCTCAAATATTACTAGCATTCATTGTCTGATAGCGAAGCTCTGAGCTCATTCGTTTATATTTTCGCATTGATATCTAAAATTTTTTGAAATTACCTATTCACTCCCCTCTAGGTTATAAGGCTAGCTATAACATCTTCTTCGTTTTACTTACTTACTTCCTTTTTTTTAAAGAAAATTTCGAGGCAAATTTGGACTAGACCTAAAGTTTGAAGTTTTTTCTTTTTTCAAAAAAAGGCTCGGGAAGAATTGGGGCTAGACCTAAAGTTGGATTCTTTTAGGGAATTGGGCCAACTTGTGTGCTGTTCATAAGTCTCTGCATGCATAAGACCAGCTAGATTAGGATGATTCGGAATAATTGAAGGTGGAACTAGTAATTTGGCAAACTTGAGATGGTTCCTTCTTTTCAGCATGTGGTGCGTCAAATATTCGTAAAGGCATCGAACCTTCTTGGAAAAATACGTTCAAAATTCATAAAGATAAAGAAGACTAGCGGCCTATCTGTCATGAATCTGGCCCAACCAACATTATATAAAATCGATGTTTCTCTGTGATCTGGCAGGTGAAGTGGAAACACATTTATCTTTTCAATTAAATATAATTTACAGGACAAAACTTCGAATGGACAACACGCGCCTATTTTCCCACCACACAGCAGAAAGTTTTTCGATCGCCGGAAGTTTCTCCGTCTCTTACGAGAGAAACCGTAATGCAACGAAGGAGGCTTCCCACTACTCCTAGCTTGTCTATATATCCTCCAAAATGACATGGATTAGGTACTAATGTTACATTTCTTTCCTCATCATTAAACTCGATAAATATACTTGAGCTCCTGGAGATGGAGAGGAGGGACTCATCGCATGGAACAATGACATTGACACCCAATGAAGGTGAAGTCGGGTCATTGCAGGGGGCTGAATTCGAGGTGTTCTTGAATTTCAGGGGGCCCGACACTCGCTTGAATTTTGCCGACTGCCTCTATCACTCCTTGGACGGAGCTGGGATTCGCGTTTTCAGAGATGATGAAGAGATCGGAATAGGCAAAATGATCGAAGGCGAACTAGAGCGCGTGATCAAGAGCTCCCCAATTTTCATGCCCATCTTCTCCAAAAACTACGCGTCCAGTGCATGGTGCCTTCGCGAGCTTGCATGCATGGTCGGTCGCTTGAAAAACAATGACGACAAAGTATTGATCCTACCGATTTTCTTCGACGTGGATCCTAACGATGTCCAGCTCAAAACGGGGCTATATCACGACGCTCTGCGAAAGCACGAGCAGAAGTTTGGCTGTGATGTAGTGCAGCAATGGAGGGAGGCTTTGAGCGAGGTTGCTCATACCAAAGGATGGGATCTCAAGATAGAGGGTAAGGTCTTTATATAAGCAAGTACAAATGTTAATTATATAGGATGAGGACAATACAGATGCCATAACTTTCGTTGGGCACTAATTTGAGTGTCAAAACTTATTTCCAATCACTTGATTGCCGGGACTTCTAAAAAATATTCACGTGGGTGCCATGAATTCTAAAATAAATTCACTTGAAGTGCCATAACTATAAAAAAAAAGTTCAATGCAAGTGTCATACCATGTTGGATTTTTAGTACTTGTGGTGACTATTTCTAAGAAAGTTATGGCACTCAAGTAAACGTTTTTTAGAAGTTATGGTACTTAAGTGATCAAATAAAAGTTATGGAACTCAAGTAAGTACAATATAAAAGTCATGGCACTTGTGTATACTTTTCCTTAAATTAAATTTATTAGAATATTCTCATCCAATGCCTTCCAAAAATACTACAACCAAATATGAGAATTTCCATTCCATTCCCACAATTCATCAAACTACAAGTATTGATATCGTCCTCACATTCCATTTCATTCTATATTATTCTGGGGACGAAATGCGACAAATTAGAAGTCATGAGACCTCATCTCTTTAAAGGAAAACATTAATTCATTCTGATAAAAAAGAGGCCCCATCGGTTTTTTATCAGTGACGCAGTCGAATTTAGGTCAGGGGAGGCCAAAGTCAGTGACGAAATACAGAGTCAGAAAAATCTTTTACGTCTTTGACCATTGAGTATAGTATACAGATGCTATTAATTATAAGTTGACATGGATTCTGCTAAAAAATAGTTAGAGCTTTAAACTATATATGAGATTACTTTTTATGATAGAAATTATATTTTTGGCAGAAGTGAGGGAGCAATTTATTTGTTTGATTGAGAATATTCCTAAACTCGATAGTTTAATATTCTATTTGTGATTTTTTCTGACTAGACCTTTTTGTATCTAATTGACAGCCAAGGTGAACTCATTAGATTAATTGTTGCTGAAGTTTTGATCAAGCTGAATAAAAGAGACAAATGTCTGCCTGAACATTTAGTTGGAATTCAGGATTGTGTTGAAGACGCCCTGCGCTTGATAGATGAAGGTTATCCTGATGTTCGTTATCTAGTGATCCATGGTATGGGAGGCATCGGCAAGACGACTCTTGCCAAGGTTATCTTTAACCAAATCTCTAGTCGGTTTCATGGGTGCAGCTTTCTTTCGGATGTTCGAGAAACTTCAAAGGGTGGCAAAGTCATTCAATTGCAAAAACAGTTATTATCGGAAGTTCTAAACTCCAATCAATGGTGATTGATGACTCTGACGCAGGGGTTAACCAAATCAAAAGGAGATTCCGTGGTAAGAAAGTCCTCATTGTTCTCGATGACCTAGATAATGGGACCAACTCTCAAAACTTGCAGAAAAATGTGATTGGTTTGTTTAGGAGCAGAATTATTATTACAACAAGGACACCAACTTTTTGCCTATCGCAAAGGGAACCAAGAAGATAATATCCAAGCGTGTTTCGAAGAGTTTTAAATCTATCAAATGGAAGAATTGCGTCATGGCCATCTGTTCAGCTTTTCAGTAAGCATGCTTTCAGAATGGATTTCCCTCCACATGACTACGATAACATTTCTCGTGATATTTTGCCAAGCCGGCGGACTTCCTTTGGCTCTCGAGGTTATTGGTTCCCTCTCTTTATCGCAAAAGTAATCGACTTTGGAAAGACACATTGAAGAAATTAGATAGAGTGCCCAATCAAGAAATCCTTCGCAAATTAAAGATTAGCTTTTGAAATGCTAGAGGATGCACAAAGGAAATTTTTCTTGAATATTGCATGTTACTTTATCGATGAAGAAAAGAATTCATCCACATTATATGTGGAAAGCATTGGATTTTTCTCCCAAGTAGTGAGAATCAATTTCCTTATCGGCATGTCTTTGATAAAGATTGACGATGATGATAGACTATTGATGCATGTACCTACTGAAAGACCTTGGCGAGAAATCGTTCGACAAGAGACCTCAAAGTTCCTGGGAAGTGTAGTAGATTATGGTGTCCCAAGATTGCATTGCACATAATGCAAACAATAGAAAGGTAAATATTATTCACAGCTCGAAGTTTAGAGTGCATTTCTATATTTGTTTTGTGTTGTGCATCGCAGGGAACTATTCTTTTATAATAATAAAAAAATTGAATGAAATGAAGGAAGTATCATCATTTAAATCTAGCCTAAGATGTCTTACATTTAAAATCTAAGAGTAGAAGCAAACTGAATTGTTAACTTGTATAACTAAGTCTATGCAACATTTATTCACGGAATGCATTCTCTTTTCTTAGCGTAAAATGTTCACTTTATGCCTTTTCATGTTGTCAGGGAACGGAGAATATCATAGCACTCAAACTAACAGGACTTTCCACAGAGCACGACTTTACAAGTGAAGAGTTTTCAATGTTGCCTAGCTTGCGGTTGTTGGAATTAGAAGGGGGGAATTTGGTGGGAGATTTTACGAATCTTCTCTCAAATTTAAGATGGCTCTCTTGGCGTCATTGCCCTTCAGACTTGCGGGCAGTCGATCTATATTTATGGAACTTAGTCGTGCTCAAGCTTTCAGACAGTGATATTCCAGAGAACTGGAATGGATGGAACTCGTGCTTGGTATGGTTTCTTGTCACATATATGTTTGTTGCCATTTGTCTTGCCTTATCATTCTAAGTCTAATTTGTTTCGCAGGTGAATCGTGACTTAAAAGTTGTACATCTTATGCGATGCCATCTCTCGACAACTCCAGACTTCTCAAAGTGCTTGAATTTAAGGATAATGGTTCTTGATGAAATTTCCCCAGAGTCGCCACAAATCAGCTGCTCCATCCATAAGCTAGAGCGCCTAAAGCGCTTGGAAATAACTCCGGCGCAAGTTCAGCTGTCAAAGTTGCCCGCAAGCGTCCCTTTTGACCTGTTTGCAGTGCCTTCTACGATATGCGGTCTAAAGAACCTGTCAAGTTTGAAGCTAGAGGGGCAGATTATACGAGAGCTTCATCCATCTATTGGAGAGATGGCCGGCTTGACTCGTTTGTCTTTAATGAATTGTCATCCGTTTGGAAAGCTTCCAGACTCCATTGGCAAATTGACATCGTTGGTCGTATTGAATTTGGTCTACACAAGAATCAGAGACCTACCTGATTCTATTGGAGATCTCAAAAAGTTGGAGGTATTGAACCTGGGATCCACTCGGATAAGGGAGCTACCCAACTCCATTCGAAGACTAGAATCACTGCTCGAGTTGTATTTTGTGAATACAAAGATTCAAGGAGTGCCAGCTTCTATTGGATATCTTAAAAGGCTCAAGTTGTTTACTCTGGCTAGGATGCAGAAGAACTTTGAGGTGTTGGAAACCGGCGGTTGTTCTACAGATATCACATGGCCTCCTGAGCTTTGGAGACTTGGCATATCTTGTGATGATCCCAAATCTCTCACCTGGCCTGCCCAGCTTTATAATTTGGCATTAAGAGATGTCAAGTCACCGTTAGAACAAACATTCTTTTCCAGTTTGAGATGTTTGTCCCAGTTAACGCTCTTCAGATGTTGGTTCTCAGAGATCAACTTTCAACAGCTAGAGAATCTCCTTTATCTAGATGTGTTCCTATGTAAATCGCTAGTGAAGCTATCGGGTCTGTCGAGCTTGCGGAAGCTCAACGGCTGATAGTCATGAGATGCTCACAGCTAATCGAGATTCGAGATTTGGGCGAATTGGAATTGCTGGAGGAATTATCAATAGAGAATTGCAGCTCCATACAAAAGCTACCCGATCTATCAAAACTCCATGGGTTGCGGACATTGCACCTCTATCACTGTGAATCGCTGCAAGGTTTCCCTAATATACCAAATACATGTCATCTCTATGTTCATGGATGCCCGATGCTAGTCGAGTCCGGCGACTCCTACAAAACTTGCAGGGACTGTAGGGAACCCAACGCAGACGTGAATCGTATGCGACATTTATTCAGTCGATCGAACTTACTGGCCGCAAAGAATTGGAACCATTGGAGGCATCACCGATTACGGCACCACGGTTCCATCCGAAAGGTTTTCTGATCTACCAAATCCTTGGGGTGTAAATCAAAGGTTGCATGAGAGTCTGCACCTTCTCTTTGGAAATATATTACAGCTGAATCTGTACATTCTTCCGCTTTTGTTGTCATCATATATCTCCTTTCATGGTGACCACATTTATGGCATAGCAGGTAATTCGCATGCATTTCTAGTTTTTTTTTTCTTTTTTTTAAGTTCCATTTCTCGACCTCGACCGCCATCGCCTTAGACCACTGCTTCCAGCTGCATCTTGCGCAACCATCCAAAGCATTGACTTCCTCCAACAAGTTTTAGTTTTCTTCTTTCCTGGCAGAGGGCCACATTCTAATTCTAAATGTGAAAATTTTCAGAGCCGGTCGTCGAGAGTTTCGTTGAACGCTGCTCTTGTTTCCAGTCATGCTCTTCTGTGTTGTCAACAAGAAAGTTGTGAGTCTCATAATCTTCCTTTGGTTTTCAATTTTGGGTGATAGTCTGTTTAACTCTTGTTTCGAAGAAGAATTTCAGGAAGGAAACAAAGGATTTGAGTTCAGCTGCGGGGGACTAAGTGTTGATTTCAGAGTACTGACCCACAAATCAACCTGCGGACAAGGATGATTGAGCAATCAAAGGAGAAAAAAAGATAAATGCAGCAGCTCACGCCAGATGTTGGAGTTTTATCCTCCTGCCACTGCTCGAGAATGGAGATGATGATGGTCTGCGGTGCCTCGTCTTCCTTCGCCACCAACCAAGAGAAAAGAGAGCGAGAATGAGTCGTTGAGACTCTCAATGTATTTCAAACTCTCATTTGGATAACATTTATCTGAATCGATGTTATATTCCAACATTATCAAAGAAAATATAAGATATTTCAAATATTATCATATCATTATCCTATTCGACCTTACCATATTCAGTAAAAATGTCTGAACAGCTAAACGCAAGCTCAGAAAATCTCAAAATCCGCTCGAGAGGTCTTATACTGTTAGCATCTAATTTTATCAATCTCGTATTGTTTATTTTTCTTGCAAAAGGAATTAGCCAAAAATTAAGTAGATATGCATCTTTTCTTTATTATCACAAATTAGGAAAAACAAGAAAAGGAAAGGAAAAAAAAAGCATAAAACAAAATATTGCAAAAAAAAAAACGGATCGAGCAAGATCGATCCGAGATCACTTGGGCCAAACCCGGCCCGCGATCCATTTCTTTCCCCTCATGGCCCGACCCCTCTCTCTCTCTGCCCACCACACAATTGCGCCCGCAAAAGCAGGCGTGCAGGAGGAGGTGGAGATGAGCTCCTTCGCAGGCTTAATTAGGTTTTTTTTATTAATAAAGCTTTAATTAAAAGACTTTTTAATTAATTAAAGTTCAATGGGCTGGTTTAAGCTTGAAGATAGGCCCAAAGGCCCTTGTTTTGACAAACTCAGTCCATTTGCCCTGGCCGAATTCCCAATGGTTCTAACCTAGTTTGCATCTCAACTTTAGGTTTATTCCCGCCGCCGTCCAATTAAATGCGAATGCACGAATACAGAAAATAAAAATTAAATTATCTATCTTGAGTGAATGCACTTTTATAAGCTGAATGCATAAAATCGATACTCCGATGTGATGATCGATGGTGATATCCATAGAGATGGCAACCTATTGGCTTTAGCAATAGCAGTCGACTAATGTCTACCCTGGTCTTGATTTTTAGATGCCTGATCCTATCTCGGGGTTTTACATTTTGGATTGTAACTAATTATTGATTGGCTTTTGTATTTCCATTCCAGTCAATAGTTAGTTGCTTTCAATACTTGCGTGTTTATTTACAACACTACATTTCATTTAACTACTTGTTAATCGCTTTCCTAGTGTTATTGATAGGATTAGACTAGAATCTTCATGAAAATGACAAATAAAAATCGAATGCATGATCATCTAGTATTGGTTTGATACCTATAAGCTTTAAATAATAAGCAGAATGCATAGTCACCTTAGGAAATATCAACTGATTAGGTACTGAAAGGGCGCTAATTAGACAATTAGTATAAACAAATCTCTAGATCTAGATTTTCTAGTTGCACATGAATTGAGATAATATTCCCGTGTCTTGATTGGTTTCTAGCCAACCCTAATAAGTTATTCTTAATTAACTGTTTAGGTTGCTAATCATGAAAATGAAATCTAACGTCAAGGGAGGTATAGACTTGGGAGAATCAGCGCCTGGATAGAGGCAATATCCCTAAACTTATGGACCCCTTGGGGACAGGAAAAGCAAGTGGCAACATATACTTAAAATTCTTCTTGCTCTCAATGTGAACATGTAATCTGTTGGAATTTGGAATCATTGAGGTGACAAATTTACTTATTGCAGTCCCATTTGTAAAGGTGAAACCATAAAAATTAGTTTTTGGATTTGATTTAGATTCTTGATTATGTTCTATCAAACATAAGGAATGAGACTGAATTTGTCATCCTGAAGTCTTACATTGTCATTTCGACTGCCTAGTGTCTAATTTCCATCAACCAAATAGCGCTTAAAGCAAAGTTCACATAAAAGGATGGAGTCTCACACAATCTAAAAGAATGCGACATTAGATAGGAAAAATTATCCAAAAAGTCCTAAACTTATTGTATGTGGCCAATTCAGTTCTAAACATTTCAAGAGTGCCAATGTAGTTCTAAACTTTTGACGATTTTTCAATTCAATCGTAAACATTTCAATTGTGCCAATTTCTCATAAAATTTTTGAGAATTTACCGATTTAGTCCTAAATCAGTTGATAATTTGTTAATGTAGTCCTTTCTACCAATATAGGTTTCGGCTAAATTGAAAAATTTTCAAAAGGTTTAGTAATAAATTGGCAAAACTTTAAAAGGCTTAGGACTAAATTGGTACAATTGAAAAGTTTAGAACTGAATTGGCCACCATACAATAGGTTTAGGACTTTTCGGACAATTTTTCGCATGGGGTGGATAGCCAAATTGTTCTAAAATGCCTCAAAGCAGCAATAGCTAGAAAGATTAATAAATTCGAGTTCCTAAACAAAAGCTGAAAACACTAGTAAATATGAGTACATAAACAGTCTCACATTTTCATACTTCTCTATGTATTTTTCAAATACAGTTTTCAAATCTCAAGCATAAAACTGGAAGACCATGAAAATGGTCTGGGTAGTTTTTCACCTACATTATTTTGGTACTTCCTAGCAACTTCAACTTAGCTCTTGATGACTATGCTCCCATGTTGGGTTAGTTTTCTCATTTATGCTTCGAGATGGACACTAGAACTTCAAACCATAACCCTCAAACTTTTGCTCAGTTATCCGATCGAGCCGCTTGATCATCTCTTGCGAGAGATGATTCTTCCAATCGCCCACCTCCCCTCGCCGGAAAAACCCGCTATCTCGACCGTCGCGCGTGATTGAGTCCCCAGACGATAGACCCCAGATTTGTTCACCTCCATTTGCTTCAAACTCTCTATGCTGCACAGCTTTATGATCTCTTGCACTACACCACCATCAATCTCTTCTGGAGTAAATGGACAGCCCAAGAAATTTGCCAGCCTCTTCACATTGGGCTCTGTCTCACTCTTTAAGTCCTCATACTTCAACATTAAGACCTTGTTTGGATACTCCAAGCTTGCTTTCCAATAGCCCAGCATATGGTCCCAATATGGTCCTGACAGAGACACCCCTCTACTGAATAAACCAAATGCTTCCTCCAAAGAAATAGGTGGCCTATCACCATCTGGAACTCTTATTTTGCTAATAAGCTCCACATTGACACGAGCACATCCTTCGGGTCTCGGACCATGGACACGATCCGGCACCCTGAGGTCGCAACAGATCTCGGCAGCGAGTCATACGCGATGTGAGTGGAGAGAAGCCTAGGTGAGGGAAGAGAGCCGAGGGCAGAGATGGGGTCCTTCTCGTAGGCATAAAATTCAATGTAGGGCACACATTCATGAGGGTTCTTGGTGTGCAAAGTGTTCCTCGGGAGGTCCTGGTTGTGCCTGTTGGCTATGGCAAACGAGAGAGCCTTGAGCCATGTCAAGCCGGTTTAGGGAAGGTGGCCAATAGGGTGTCGGTGGGCCGGGCCTCGAAATGTTGCTGGGCCCAGATTACTCCAGTTAGGAAGTGATTATCATACCAGAAGCCTTGATACTTGTAGAAATGCTCAGTCAACCACCCTTTTTCTTTGGGTAGATGATGAGATGGGTACTTCTCCTCTGTCTACTTCTTGACATTCCAGGGCAATTTGTTCCATAGGAGGCTCTTCTTGACTGGAGAGATCAGAAGCAACAGTGCTTGGCACCTGTCCATTTAGATGGATGGAAATGACAGTGTCAAAGCTTAATTGGGATTCAAATAGTTAAGCATTGGCGGATACTTTGCTTTATACCTCTGTGAAGCCAAAACACATCACAGCTAAAAAGATAAAACATTTATGATGTCTCCTGTAGATAACAAGGGGCACTATAAAAAAAAAGAGAGAGAATGAGAGAGAGAGAGAGAGACAGATTTGCCTATTTTAATGACTTTCCTAGCTGCCCTTCTGATAGTTTAGGCAAAAATCATCCAAAATATACTAACTAAGGTATTTAGGATAAGAATAAATTAAATTAGTTACATTACCTAGTTCATCACATTGTGATCACCTAGACCCTACAACCATCAATTATTTAACTAAGCACTCTCTAAATCCTAAAACTCTAAATTCGAAACCCTCAAATTTACCGGTAGTCTTTATATATAGTATGATAACATTTTCACGCATAACTTACTGACTTGTTGAATTTGTTCACTGTGATAAAAAGAAAATTGCCAAATTTTGTTCGAGTCCCTTTGCCAATATTTGTCCTGATTGTTTGAGATTACTCACTGTTCCAATACTATAACGAGAATTACCTACTCATTGTAATCGATGGCCATATATATGCATCTGTTAGAAGAATATAAAAGACGCAATGATATCGGACAAAGGAAGAAACAAGGACAAAATAATGTATTGAGATGATATAAATGCCTACATTCAGTTTAGCTCGAGGTAATTATATTGTATTAGTACATTTATGTAAAGGATTTTCGTACTAAAAACCCTTTTTTTTTTGTTTGTACAACTTCACTAACAATATAGTCTAGTCTTAATACTTGTCCAATTTGTACACACAAAATTACAACCTCATCTATGAGCATGAAAAATATAAGATAATAAGGAAGATCACGGGGCACCTGGCTTATATAGATCATAGTTTCCAAAAATATTTTCGTCACAACAACGTCTGACGGAAGAAGTAGAGTGTAGGCTGGATGTTTGAAATATCTTAAATGTGAAGTCGTAATAATCTACATTTACTCTAAACTTAATCCCAACGATACGAATTAATCTAAAGTATCAAAAGTCGGAGTAAGTAAACTCTTCATCTGCTTTATGCATCTACATCTGTGATTAAACCTGTGCCTATTGAGTTTTACCACATGGTATCAGGTAAAGTACTATAATGCGATTGACGCATGGTTGACGATCAAATGTTACAAATGATCGCTCCCAAAGTTTTTTTAAGCTCGGTTGTTGTGTTAAAAGATCCCACTTCGCTTATGTAAATTGTAAAATTGTTGCATATACCATCAATGTAAAAAAATAAATTAACACTTGGGCCTATCGCCTTAATTTGAAAGAGTTATTAGTCACATGTAAGGTTTTGTTTAGAATCGCGATATGTACTCTGTTTTTTCCGTTAAATATATCCTTACCTAGCTTTTTAATTGATCCCGTGGCACATAGTTCAATAAATGGTTGGCATAAACATTAACATTCCTCTCTCCTCTTAACCCTTTCGTCTTCGCCCGCCAGCCTTTGCCTCTGCAAACCTCCTCCTCCGTCTCGCCTCTTTTGCCATGCCTCTCCTCTTCCTCCTCCGACACCGGCGGCCACCAACTACTTTCTCATCGACCTCTCTCCATCTCGTCTTCCTCATCCGCCAGCCCGCCCATTTTTCTTTCTCAAACTGTGGGCATGTTTTCCTATATTTCGAAGCGCAATTTACAGAAGAGCCACGTCTACAAGAATTCTTAAAAATATGCTAACCGCAGATTCCATGCGACCTAAGTCGCTAGCATCATTTAAAATTCAAAATATTCTACTAACCCACACACACTAACGCACACACCCTCCCAAAAGGTTTTGCATACAATGGTCGTCAGGAAGTTTTAGACTAAACAGTACACCTCACAATATATCCGATCAACTCCTCC
>JAGVVM010006914.1:0-17845 GCA_019149425.1 Psidium friedrichsthalianum
TTACCCGTTGTAAATGCGTAGCCAGCCAGACTAGATCGAGACGAATTGTAGCATTTAAGTACGTCCCGTGGAGTGCATATCTAGATCAGGTCCGAACGCAAGAATGCTGGACTTAGAGATTTCGGGTTTCGAATTCGTAAGATTTCGTGCATTTTACAATGTCCCTTTCATATTCGCTTATATTGGTGACGTCGAACCGATTAGAAGCAGTCGCGTACGCCCATTTAATTAGTGACGACCAAATGTTGTTGTACAAATTATGCCTCCGCGACAGAATTTTGGTGCGAGCCATAAACTGCTGCTCATTTCGAGCGAGCTCATCGCCGTCACCCTCGCTGCTTTGTGAAAGCAAGCAGAGCGAGGTTACCTTACTCTATGTTTTTTAATCGAACCTTTTCCGACAAGGTTTTTGAGAAGCAAGTGAGGGCATTTCGAGCTTGTGATCAAGAGGGGCTTGAAGCCACTTGGGAACCAATCATGGTGGCGACGGCAAGTTAATTATTTTAGGAAAAATTTCAAATAAAAGCCCTGAGTGTCCTTAATTTTCTCAAACAAGATTATGAAGTGGACATTCTTTCGAATAAGGGCATGAGGCTCCGTTCTTTCAAAAAACTGATCAAGAGCATTCTCGTCATTTGCTTATTATTATTTTTTAAATAAAATTCTAAATTGGACCTTATTTTATAAGGACTTGAAGTGCCTTTATTGTTTCAGAAGAAGAACCTGATCAAGGGCATTATCGTCATTTTATTTTTGGAAGAAAACGATAAAGAAAAAAAGTAATATGCAAAAGCATTTGGCCAGGCTTGTTTGAAATAATAAATGCACTTCACTGCCCTTATTATAAAAAAAGATTCACTTCATGTCTTATTTGAAATGTTTAGGAAGGCCTAGTTGTTTGAAGCTAAGAAGGTACGAGCACGGCCTGACACGGGCCACAGGCATGCCCACTATATTAATGGCCCAGGCCGGGCACGACGTGGTTTGAGTCAGGCACGATGGGCCATGGGGCCGGGTCAGCCCTGGCCTGGATACATCTGCATGTTCTCCGCTTTTGTCGAAAAACGACGCGCACACCAAACAGTACGCAAGTTTGAAAACAAAATAGAAGAGCTGAGCAAAGAGCTCGAGCTCGCTCAGAGATCGCGGGCGACCATTGGCCATCACCAGCGCAGATAAGGGGACGGAGAAGACGCGCCCACAAAGCCGGTCCCTCCTTCTCGTGGGTTCCGACGAACAACGTGGTAAAAAAAGACAGGGAACTTTAAGCAGAGAAGGGATAGGAATTGGAATGGCCATCAGGGGGGGGGGGCGGACAAGGACGAGATGGGTCCACAATGACGATGGCGTGGATTTTGGTCTTGTTCGAACGCCTAAAGCTCTCATTCAGGTGATTCAAAGCTCAACCTCGACCAGATCCCATTCTTCTCCTCCGGATATTCTGAACTTTTGACGGCGCGGTTTTGTGCGTATAGAACCGATTGAGCGATGCCGGCGCTTCATCCGATCCAAACTTGTTCATACGCAAGTTGGTTGATGTATTTTTTGCGTCTAATTAGGTCGTTATTGATCCCATTTTTTCGAAGAGATGTCGTGAGTTGGATCGTTATGATCAATGTGCCTTTGCTTTGTGGGTGGCTACTGACTGAGTGCGAGAGAGAATCAGTGATGAAATGATTTGTTCGTGTTTTGCAGGATAAGAAGAGCCAGACGATTTGAAGAATTGTGACTCACAAGGTTTATTTCGATGTTGAGATTGGAGGAAAAACCAGTGGGTATGACTCTGTACGATATAGCTCATAGCTGAACAGATTCTGAATGCTGTACAATTCAATCGCACATATCATCATCGAATTAGAAATGATTGAGCTAGGGTTTTGTGTATCACATCTCCTTTCTATGTGCAGAAGTCAGTAACAAGTAGAACTGATTGCATCTGATTGTGATAGACATCCTTGTTACAAATCTTTTCCTCGGTGAGGTTGTTGTTCTCGAGTTAGTCAAATCTTTGGCGAGCCAGTTTCTTTTCTTTTGGGAATGCTGATTTGGCAATTTGCGCTTGGTTGTTATGATTGGTCATTATATCTCTTGCTTTAATTAAGAATTCGCACCCATCTCTCGTGCATAGAAATCTTCTCCGTTGGGTTCGTTGTCGTCCTCGAGTTAGTCAAACCTTTGGTGAGCCTGCTTGTTTTCCTTTTGGGAAGTTGCCTTTGGCAATGAGAGTTTTCTGGTTGTTATGATTGTTGTTATATCTACTTTTTTATATTCAAGAATTTGCACCCATCTGTTGTGCTATGATCTTTAGAATGATAAAGCCTGATTTTAGCTTCTGGATATGAATCCATCTTTTGCTGCTAAACTTAAATTCCTGCGGGAGAAGGATCTTACTTCATTATGGTGTGTATACCTCCAGGTCGTATTGTCATGGGCCTCTTTGGCAAAACTGTCCGAAACAGTTTGGTAAGACACCTTTTGAACTATGCTTCACAAGTACGAATTACACATCGACATCTTATTTCTCCATTTTTCTCACTTGCTCTATGTCTTTGTTGTGCAGAAAACTTCCGAGCTCTTTGCACGGGTAGCCAGTGACATCTGCTTCCTTTTGAATTTCTTGTGAAACCTCTCAACACTCATGACCAACTTGAAAGAGCAATGGCTTTTTGCTGAATGGTTTCTGTACAAACTAATAATAAGAAAGAATCATACATGTGTAGAGGAGAGAGAGGTATCCCTAAGTTGTTACTTCCTGCCTGAGCATGTCAGACTGTCTTTCCTGATTATTATCATTATTATTGCAGGGGAGAAGGGAATGGAAAGAGTGGGAAGCCCCTGTATTACAAAGGGAGCCAATTCCAACAGGATCATTCCTAGCTTTATGATCCAGGGTGGTGACTTCACTAGTGGAGATGGTAGAGGAGGAGAGTCGATCTACGGGAACAAATTTTCCGATGAAAACTTCAAACTGAAGCATGCAGATGCAGGTAATTGTATATTTGGACTTCCTACTGCTTCCAAAAGAATTGTGAAAAAGTTTGTACTAATCCTGGAGTTAATTTCTGAGCTGCAACACATGAATAAGAACATATAGGGGTTTAATTCTCTACCTTCTAACAGGGCGCCTTTCGATGGCAAATGCTGGCCAGACACAAATGGGTCACAATTTTCATTACCAACTGTGACAACTACTGGTAATTGACTATCTTCCTTTTCTCATTTCTTTGGTAAGCAACTTTGTCACCTAATTCGTGGGACATTCAGCTCATTGCTGTTATTGTTGGAAATTTTACCATGATTGAATGAGTTAGAGGCTGTTGTCAGCTTAATCTGAGAACTTAATAGGGGAAAAATGTGCTAATGCCTATAACATCTTGGTAACTTCATCAGGATTATCATCATAATCTAGCTAATCTAAGCTATTTTGGTGAACTTTTGAGTTGTTGGTTGATCATAAAGTAATACCAAGGCTTTGAACTCTCTTACAAATCTCCGTAGGTTGGATGGCCGCCATGTTGTGTTTGGGAATGGTGCTGTCTGGAATGGATGTTGTCCACAAGATTGAGTGAAGGGAGACAGAGTGGCCAACCCAAAAGTATGTTGTCATTCAGGACAGCCGGAGAAGTAGCTCTATGAGGACTTGACTCGGGATTGCATTGACAAGTTTGTTGACCTCGTAGTTAATCAACCACAATATGCAGGGCCTCAGGCATCATGCCTGCTTCGATGGCATATCCCAATAGTATTTTTATGGTGAGTGAAAACGCGAGGCAAGCTTGTTGATTGGATATTGCCATACTTGGTAAGAGCTTAAAAACAGATCATAGAGGACCAATAATAGAAAGAACATGCTCTGAGTCTGAATGGCCTGTTACATTGCAAATAGCCGAATGTAATCTGAGAAGAAAACATTTGTGTCTGAAAGCTGTGAGAGAGAAGTGGATGTATTCTCCTTTCTATAGGCAAACTCTTAAATCCATTAATCCAAATGCAGGGGGTCATTCATTATTGATACCTTCCGGCCGAAGGGATAAGGAGTAAAAACTGTTGCCAACGCCACAATATTTGACAATCGATGAAACAATGTACGAAGGTATCTCTGAAAATGGAAAGAAAACAAATGACTTCCGTTTGGTTGAACCATTATAGTCCTATGTACATTGAGAGTGGTTTTTGGCAAAGTTCTGTGATCATACTTGATCTGTAAATTGAAAAAACTCTCTGTTTTGGCAAGTTGGAGCTGCAACACTTGCTGTGGATCCGGCGTTCAATAAGATTTCTGTTTACCTCATTTCCAATGTGTCACAATCGCATTAAAAAGATGACCGCCACAGACAACATCTGAATTGAAGAAAGCACCGGACTATAGATGGACCGAAAGAGCAGAAGCAGCTGCGAAGAAAGAGACTTCTAATGATCGAGCAAATATGTGGTGGAGTAGAACTACGTTGTGCCACTGATCCCAACTTTAACAGTGTGAGAGTTAATGATATACCGTCAGATTCAAGATAAAAGTAAGTTCAAACTCGTTGGGACATAAAAGAACTGCACGCTGAAGCCGCTTAAGAAGTAAAATTGCAGTAATGGCATCCTTTCTGTCCATTGACATGAACTTAACACGTGCTGAGAATATTGTTCTCAACTAGAGCAAAAGAAATCGCGCAAATAACGCACCCTTATGCCAATAAAGAATCGGAGATTCCGTTCTTGACCTAATCACCTCAGATCACCTAAGCAACCGCTATCCCAAGTAAGACAGCCACAAAAAAATCAGGGCTCATGTGCAATCACAATGGATTGGGAGATAAGGCCCTAAGTTCAGATCAGATGTGAGAAATTACAGGGTTACATTCCATAGTGAGATTTATTACCGAAGCGACATAGGAAGTATATGAATACAGTTAAGACAGCTAGACAGATCAAGCTCTTTACATCAGATCAAAGCCGGGCAATAGTCATTACAGCGCTCCTAAAGTGCAATCCATCCGTTGGTTGCCCAGCAAATCTGATGAAATCAACACCCATGAACAAAGACGGAAGCCAGAGAATTTCCGTTCATGGCAAACCCTAGTCAACCATCACCCTAATTTGCAAACCCAAGGGAACTGGACCTTCAAACAGCAAAGAAGCGACTAAGAAATATCTCATGTGTATTAAATACAAAGGGTAGATGAAAATAGGGCAATGACCCTAAGTACCACTCTAATGGCAACAATCTCAATATGACTGGAATGGATTACCATTAACCTACCACCTAAGAATTAACTTACTTTTTAATTCGATCCCCATTCCGTAGCTCAGTCCAACCAAACCCAAAGATCTATCCACTTGTTCAGGGCCAAAAACTAGTTCTTTATATCAAGAGCGCATTTAGCAACATTCTATGTGTCATGCCCAAGCACAGCCAAATTTGTTTACTTGTTCTTCTGCATCATGTGTGCTCGACCACTCGAGCGTGTGAGAGAGAGAGAGAGAGAGAGAGAGAGAGTTTTCTCCTGCTGGACATATGCTTATGTTCTTGCATCGCCCTGGAGCAGGAATGTCAAAACTTGGTTATCTAAGTGAAGGGGCTTCTCAGTGCTGACCAACATCCTTCTCAAGTGGTGAGATTGGACAGGCATTGTGAAGGCATCATGTTCTTGCCAAAAATAGATGAATGAGATAATTACCAAGCAGAAGAAAGACTTCCCTCATGGATGGCCCATGCATTTGTAATTACCCAAGCTTAGACCACATGCAACTACAAACCTATGGAGTGCTGAGATATTGAGGTCAGTTCAGGAGTCAGATATGGAAATAAACCAGGATATTTTTAACAAAGCTAGGTACACAACATCACTTCATGATTCTTCCACATAACACCTACTAATCCTATCATTGGAATGACACTGTCCACAATGTCTTCAAAGTGTTTTGAGCATAAACTTGCGGGATGCTAGTGACAGTTTCATTATAAGTGATGGCCTGTCTATCATAACAAAATGTGACTGATGCTTAAGTCCAGAGTTGTTATCACAAGATCACTTCAGCAACATGAGAAGCACATGAACAACCAGACAGCTCACACTAGGCTAGGCAGTCCACTATCCTAATTTGCTATGGATCTCCATTTTCACTTTCCACTCCTCTTTCCAAGAAACTGCCCCGGTAGTAAAGGACAATCATAGTCACGACTTTTGTTTGCAGCTACTATAGCGAATCAATTTCCTGCTTTCATTCTGTTTCATTGAAGACTGGAATCTTAATGTGATCTGAGAGCGGATATAGGACTGAGACAAGTTAAGATTCCAGCGGAGAGTATTACCATAAGATACTGATGGTGAGGATTGAGGACTAGAGATTCTTAGTTTCCATTATGTGTGGTTTTGGATTCATCCTTGATCTAAAGGACTTAACAGAGAAAGCATTCTTTTAATTAACCAAAGTACATTGCAACCTGCATTTCTGACTGCTAGTAGAAACCAATACATAGCAATAGAGCTACCCCAGACAACTAAACATTACACAACACCTATTAAAGGGATTGGGCGTTTCATATCAGGAAGCTAATCACGTGAACGAGGGCCCTCAAGATCACAATATGCGCAGATAAAATCCATACACACATTACTTCAAGTCAGTTATCATGATGAGTGTAGAATCTACAAAGAGCTCTCTCCAAACAGCTTCCAATATCCAAGAAAAACCTAATCATGTGTAGTATGTACCACGGTTAAACACCTACTGCGTATTGTTCTTAAGCTCTTTATCGATTGGTTGGAATCAAATCATATTGAGAAATCAGAAAAATCTACCAGCATAGTTGAGCTAGAGAGCCACAAATCCAGAGGCCCAAAACTAAAGGCTCCAAATCCTGCATCATGTCTTAGTGCTTATTTTAACCTGATTGACAGAACTCAGATTGCTGCTTTTGATCACTGTGCAAACTCAATCTATAGTAAAAGGAGCTGACTTGAAAAGGATTTAAAACCCTCCAATATCAAATCGTTCTTCCAATATCAAATCGCTCTATTGCCTAGCATCTGCAAAAACTAGAAAAAACTATACCCTACTACACACACTCCGATCAAAATTTCCTTGCATCTTCTTAAAAGCTGAGTTCGTTGTGCAGCAATTTTTATTTTATCAATTTCAAGTTCACAATTACTAGAAACAACAGTTACAAGGCAGACCACGACACAGCGAGCATCCCAGCGTTTTTCTCCATCACTGACAACAAGACGAGAGGGACGACATAGAGCGATGGACTCAAGACTCAAACACAGAAGACTCAAACACGGAGCAATTATGATTTTTACCCCCAGACACTCAAAGTGTCATTAGCTAAGCACCAACCTTCATTCCTCCAGAAAGATTTATCCAATCGAGAGAGAGGGCTCACAATTCAGGACTGCTTTCGTTGGACGCAGGGTCGGCACCGCTCGTCTCTCGCTGGTGAAATGAGGAGGAGAAATTCAAAGAGAGATCGGAGTACAGCGAGACCACCTTCGATACGTTCTGGTTGATTTCCTGAATCAGAGCCACGTTCTTGACCATGTTGTCGGCGGTCTTGGACTGGTGATTCTCGTTCACCTGCTGAATCAGCGCGCGGTTCGGTCAAGCACGGCCTGGACCTGCCTGAAGCTCTTGCTGAACATCTCCCACACCTCGGGGTCGCACTCGAGGGCGTCTTCGGCGTCGGAGCAGTCCTTCAGCAAGTCGACGATGCGAGCGGTGGTGGCGGTGGTGACGGTGGAGGGGTTGGGCTTGGCGGAGGATAGGCCGCGGCGGCGGTGGTGCTGGTTGGCGGTGGCTTCGTCCATGCTCGATTCGGCGGCGGAGGAGGAGTCGAGCGGTCTGGTCGTCACTCCGGCGGCGAAGCTTGGGCGGACATTTCTTCTTCTTCTTCCGTTTGATATTTTCAGGGAGGTAGAGTCGCTCTTTTTCTTTCTTTTTTTATTGATTGGGTGAGTTGGCCGACCGGGGACGGCCAGGCGGAATGTACGCGCCGGAAGAGCGTGCAGTGCTTACGCCCCTCTCTTGTCACGGACGGTGGAATTCCCTCATCTTGCTGAATTCCTGAATGGAATAATGTCACAAATAATTTTTAAACTTTGACATAATATGTATGTAGTTCTTAAATTTTTAATTTGACTAATATGATCCCTTGAATTTTGATTTAATGTGTAAGGACCATATTAGTCAAATTAAAAATTCGAAAACTACATTGCACATTAAATCAAAGTTTAGGAATCATTTGTGTCATTCTCCCTTTGTGAATTTTAAGGAATTTTTTGTTCCTCACTATTAATTTTTCAGGAGCTAATTTTCGCATTAAAAATATTTTGTGCAATCCATTATTTGCTTTTTATTTCCTCAACTCTCCTGTGTTTTGCGGGCAAAATTGAACCTAAGTTACTTTTTCATTCTATATGTGTATTATTCTAAATACACTGCATTTAAAAATTAACAAATAAAATTGATATTTTGCTTGTCTTTTTTCTTTTCTTTCTTGCTTATAATTAGGGGCTCGATACTTTTTTGATTGTTTACCGCGATCCTGTTTCCACTTTTTGGTTGCGAAACACGATATTTCTAAACAATTAAATTGCATACACAGAGAGAGAGAGAAAGGGGGGTTAGAGGGAGAGAGAAAATTAGGTGGAAGCATTTTGGTCGTGCGTGAAAAGAAGGACGCGCCGTGGCTGCGAGTGGGATTGGTTCGAGAAAAAGAAAAAAAAAAAGGGAAATATCTAATGGGGGCGTTCTATTGGACAAGTGTGCCACGCAGACGAAAAGTGCTCCCACCTCTCTCACTAAAAATATCTCCAGTCCCAGAAATATCCCCCAAGTCCCCGACCCACTCGAGCAAAACGACACGTCGTTTAGCTGCGTTTCCCAGCTAATAAATGTGCATTCGTCGGTAGTGATTTTGGTACGGACTTGTTCTTCTATATATCTATGTATCTCTTAAGACAACCCAAGAGACACCGATTGCGACATCCGGGATCTTCTGGTATGCTACCTTCAGCAGTTCAAGACTGCTTGGACAATACATAGAATGTCTCCTCCTAAGAGTAGCCTGCTGTAGAAGGAATCCTCCGATTACATTTCAATTGCCAGCATTACGTCGGTAGCATAATCGCTAACCTCAGGTCAATCGTGAAAACAATCTGATCTTAGGCCCGAATCATGACAGGACCAAGGAAAAAATGACAGGAAGCCACATTATTGAAAAGAAGATAATCTGGCGAGGACCAGAACATGCTTCATCTGTGCACTACCCAACATATCTGTTGGACACCACCATTCTCATTCCTTCTTCTGGTGCTATCACACCTCTAAGGTCAATATGGATCGTGCAAAGGATGCATGAAACCATTCAGCGACCTAATCCCACTGGATTGCCCTGTGGAATGTCCATTCTGATGGATTCAGCGTTGTTTTCCCATCGGCAGCAACAAGATCATATGGCGAGTCCTCTGCGAATTCGGTAGGCATGGACTTCCAATGCAGAGACGGCTTCCATTCCGCTTCCTTGAGCACCTTCAGTATCTCCTCCACTACTACCTTGCTGCCCTCAGCAGCTAAATGGACACCGTCACTGTGAGAAGAATAGAGAACTCATTCAGTTTCGACGCATTGATGTGCTATAATCTTCAATCTAGACAAGAAAGCGATGGAAGTTGACAGATGATTGTGCCTGAATTTGACACAATGTCATGCTTCACAAGCCAATGATCTATGCAATCAGGACTCATGATTCACCGAGATGGTCCAAATCTCATGCTGTCTTTCAGCAGTAAGCTGTCTGCAACTTTAGCTTCACGCCATAATAGCATTAAGTGTAAACATGATGGAAATACAGTTGACTGCATGAAGAAAAGTGACTATGCGCACGGGGGACATACGTCAAGCACGTGTTGAGCCAATCAGGTCTTCTCTGTATTGCATTGAAAGGTCAACAGCTGGCACCCCAATCTCCTTGCCAGCTCCAAACACGCTTCTGAATAATTTGACACAACTCATTTGTGCGCACTAGCTCACTGAAAAAGCCACTGTATTTCAAGATAAAGATGCTATTAGGTGTTGACATCTGGTAAGAAAACCAGAGATTTGTCCATGCATTATGGTACCTGAGCTTTGACGAACTTTGTCTTCATTGACAGGAGGGCAGCTAAGAAATATAATTCGTGTTGTATCTGAAAAGACTCTGCATATTAATAGCTATTATAATATCATTCACGTGTTAGGATAGTATAATGCTTCTTAAAATGCAGTGAGTACTGAAGAGACTAAAAGCCCTAGGATCAAATGCTTATATGAAAATATTCTTTCCTTCAGCACAGCAAAAAAGGCAAAAAAAAAAATTCTTTCTTGATCAACCCCTCAATTATGAAAGTGGAGAAGTTTGGTGACCTTTCTCACAGATAGGATTGTCAGATTTGGGATTCTTAAGATCTTACTGAGACAACATAAAAAGCATACGCTTTCAAAGAGCTAGTCCTAGAATTCAGATCAATGCCCGTGAAAGTATATTTCTTCCTGCACATCAAATGAAGCCGAAATTTCTTTCTTCATGGACCTTTCGCTGATGAAAGCGGAGAAACTTGGTAAGGCCTTCTCACAGATAGGACTGCCAAGTTTATGATTCTCAAAATCTTACGAGATGGTATGCATGAATGCATCCTCAAAGAGCATGTCATCTATTACATTCACTGTCCCACTAAAAAGGATAAAAAGAGCATGTTCTGGCATCAAAGTACTACCACACTGTTGCAGCCACCACAAGCCTCCACCACATGCAAGGGTAAAATAAATTTCGATGATGACAACTTCATCTCAGGATGCAAATTACATACCTTGAGATGCTCTCCAATCGTTCTCATGTTTTTGACATATTCATGAAGAGGTACATGTGGGCCAAGGCCAGATGAGTGAGGCCCCATTGAATCATTACCACCAAAATAAACTATTATCAGGGAAGGCTGTACTTCTGCATCCTAGAAAAAAAAAATGAAGAACACGCCAGTTAGAACTATGACACGACAAAGTCCTTAAGATCATCCCAGATCACTGCACTTTTTTGTACTTACCCTTCTGTTCAAATACCAGGATTTAGGGAACACAGAAGGGATATCGAAAAGTTAAGTTCAATGTAGGTAGCAAGTACCTAAACTATGCAGCTGAGATTCTTTAGGACTAACACAGAGTACACTACAGCCAAAGAAGCGAAAACTACAGACCAGCAGTCTACTGTTACGGAAGCAAGCTCATTAACTGAGCCTTTGAGAAGAGATGCACTCGAGCAGACACATGCCCCTTTCAAATTCCAAACATAACTATGCTCGAAGCATGTTGTTCCGTATAAAGACAACCATCCTCGATTGCTTTGCAGACACAATCATAGTGCCGATGAGAACCATTTGAAAGGTGATACTGTTAATGTGCACAAGAACAGTCAAGGTACATACTGCATCATCCATCAGGTTTCACTCCTTTGCCAAGACACAGAATAATCATAGGAGGGTGCTCCATCGCCCCGGCTTAGGCTCTATTTGTTTTGCTCACAAAAATGAATAAACGAAAAATATTTCCTTCATCAGCGGAAATGTTTAGAAACAAATTGTAGTCAGACAATGAAAAACTACTTATTTTAAGTGAGATAATCATTCATTTTGATTATCGCTCATTTTCCACCAAACAAAAGAAGCCCTTAGTTCATAAACAATTTCCAGGAGATAAATGCTTGTGCATTACCTTTGGAAAAACTTGATCGAGGACCTGGAGGGCGCGGCGCGAGTTCCATCCATAGTATCCTCGCAGCACTATATCAGCCTGTGATGATCGGGTAATTATTCACCTATGAGCAAATACTATGAATTCGACATGCTTAGCTAGTCAGATCATGGGTCGGCGTTCGAACCAATTACCCACACAGAACGCTAATCAAAAGCGCAAAAACAAACGTATATGTCCACACGACGAAACTCTCCGAAACCGGACCCCCAACAGTTGATCAAACGAAACGAAGAGGTTACGGATCGAGAGAGCATTTTGTTTTTACTTTACGAGCGTAGACGTCGGAGAGGATCGCGCCCCAGCCGCCGTTGCAGTAGCTGAGCTGCACTATGGAAGAGCCGAACAGGACGAACTGAGGCCTTACTGGTCCCACCATCTCCTCCGAAACACCCCCTCTGTTCTCCGAACGAAGGGAGTTCAGTTCGATTAGGAAGCAAATTCACCGATTTCCTCGGAGAGAATGTTGACCGGAATGCGATCCGCTATTACAGATTGTGCTCAGAACAGAGAGAGAGAGAGAGAGAGAGAGAGAGAGAGAGCGTGTGTGATTGTGAGTGGGAATGAATGAATGGATGTGTCGAGGACGAGAGATGGGTGGCGATCACGGAATCTTCCATTAATGTTGGTGGGAAAGTTGCAGAATTTGAGTAAATTGCGTAAATGTCGAGAAAAAGTCAAAATTTTAATTTGAAAGGAGTAGCTTCTCGCCGAAGGCCCCACGTAAAAAAGACAGGCAAATGAAGTGCGCAGAGGTTTAATGTCGGCGTGTGGTCGATCGGGCTCGCTTGACTCCTTAAATTGCTGTCTCTTATGGTTATGTTAGCTGTCGTTAAGGAGTGTTTAATTCATCGGTACGGTACGCAGAAGAAGAGAGGAATTGTCGCCTGCACGCCAGCGCGTGCGAGCCCGCTCTTGCTTTTGCCGTCACGAATGAGGCTTGCCCAATTTGACGGCCGAGATGAAACGGGGCTCGCACCGCCCGGGAGCATATGAGATTTTTTTTTTTTTCCCAACTAAGACTGTCATTAATTAATAAGGTGAAAATGACATAAATGGTCCATAAACTTTATTTCTACGTGCAATATGGTCTATGAAATTGTAATTTATTCGATATGGTCCCTGTATTGTAACCCAGTAAACAATGTGATTCTTGAACTTTTAATTTCGATGTGATCTCTAGGCTTTTCATGCATGTTCAATTTGGACCGCCAACTATAAGAAAAGCATTTACAGATTTATTGGATCGAAAATTGATGATATTAAAAATCTCATAGATCCGATGATACATTCGATAAAGATATATGATATATGTACTTCTCTGCTATTAAAACGAATTTCCGAATAACCTAAATATGGATACTAGAATATTTCCTTGGTAATGAAATGACGTCCCAAAACTTGAATTAAGGGCATGATAATATTGAATATTTCCATGTAATCCATGGATTAAATTAAACAGGTTTCAAAATTTCAAGATCACGTTGCACTGTAAGCCAAAATTCGTGGACCATTTGCGTCATTGTTTCGTGGACAAATGCAACTCGTGACCGTTGTGGCTGGTTGGTTGGGTTGGTTGTTGACCGGAGCTTGGTGGGTCTCCCTAGCGCTTGAATTTCGATGGCGGCAGATGGAGATAACATCGATAACAGTGACACCACGCCCACTCGCATCGTAGGTGGGCCTTTTGAATCAAATTGCTACGGTCATTGAAACACCCCAACCAGCGCGAAGCTCGAGCCAGTCGTGAGTTGAAGGGTTGGGGACGGCGGGATACGATGCCCCTCCTCATGACCTTGGACAAAAAAAATCATCGGGTTAATGATGAACTCGTTTTCTTTCTTCGTATTTTCTCGAGTTTCGACGAAGAGATTCCTTTGCCGACGCGACGTGGTATGTCCCTTTTCATGCTAATAGTTCAGCAGCCGCCCCGTTCTCTTAGCGAAAGTAATTAGCGGGCGGTGCCCAAGTAGGCTGGTCCGAGGAACACCTATTCCTAAGAAAATAATGGTTGCAGAGTTTTCGAGTTCAACCAGTTTGCTATTTCCCGGAATCGAGCAAAAGAGCAACATGCTAAGCAACAGTCCCGTCACTTTCCAAATCCATTTCCACAACTAGAAACCACTTGGGATGATCTCAAATTTGTCTTCCCATGAAGATAAGGAAGCTTCACAAGAATTCAACTATGTGGAAATCAAAGGAGGGAATCAATCCATTGTGATTCAGCTCCTTGGCGTGTGGAGAGATCTCTAACCTGTCACTCGAAATGAAATAATAGAAGACAAAACTACACATTCATTCACGGCACTTGTTAGGCCTCCCAAACAAATGAAAACGCCGACATAGAGCCAAGCGCGGAAGAGGAAATATAAAATAAGGCCTAGCGTTGAGGCCGTTTGGCTTCTTTGTAAATAAGTTAGAATTAAAAGAAAGTCACGTTTCGGGCTAGCCTATGCTTATGCCTTTTTGTCTTCATCCTGTAATAAACTGTTAATGACAGAGACAGAGAAGTTCGTAGAACGCATTCTCATGCCCGGCCAAGATCGAGTGATATGAAAGCAGACAGTCTCATTCAACCGTGTCAAATATGAGTCCCCCCAAAAGAATCAAACTTGTTCTTACAGTAGTTCCCCCGCTTCACCCCATGGGGAGATCTCAAAAAAATGAAGAGTTGCGATCAGCTACAAGGTAGATTGACATCATTTATTTGCTTTTTCCCTATATAAAAATTCAATCTGTCAACCCGGGTTGGAGAATCCTCCATGTGAATGGAGATATACTAACCACAGGGAGAAAGAATATAATTCAGGCGAAGGTCATAGAAAGAATGTTCAGAGAAGGGTAAAAGGAACTATCATTATTGGGTTCACCAGGGCAAAGCTCTTCTAAGTTGTAAAAGCCACAGGCCAACTGCATTACGAAAAGACGAGCTTCCACTGATAATTCCTCCAACCAGACACTCAACCTGCGTACAACAGATCTTGTTTCGTGCTTCTTTGCCTCGAGAACTGCTTCGGAAGATATCTTCCCGATGACAAGAAATGTCTCCAGTGAAGATCCCTGCAACTGTTAAAAGGCACAGCTTAGCAGGAGGACAGACACAACTAGGTGAACTTTTTTAATCTACATGTTAAACAACTCTCCAATATATAAACCACAAAATACAAAGACAAGATGGTCCACAAACAGGTGAGTGTCCTTGTACTCCTGCAGCCAGTAATTTCCTCTGATATCTAGCTAACAACTTACCTTACATTCTAATGAGCTCTAGAACTGGAGGTACCAATATCCTAGCAAAAGCTACAAGCTGTTTACCAGACCAGATGCATGGTCCTTATCCTTCTTTTCAGCAGAGACGTCATTTTCAGAACGCGTGCAGCATATAGCAGAGAGCAGACTGAGTTTGTACCAAAATTAGAGAGAATATCTTCATGCATACGTCAGCAACTTAGGATGACTAAGCTTTACCACATTGTGAATGTACAATAAAAGGTCCATGAACTAATGTTGTTCCAGGATTTTAAGTCCTACTTACAATCAAGGTCAAGTAGTGCGCATATTATGACTGTCAGGGCACATCCACTCTCATTCAACCAAGACGCATATCATAAGGAACAGAAATACCAGTTCTGCTATTGTCAACAGAAGACTATGTACATGGAAAAGGCAGAAATTGCCCAAAAGGCAAAACAGCACAAGAGGATTCTATAAATGCAACTAAAGAGGTAGCCATGCAATACCAGTGCATTGTTTACAGCTCGTAGACAGTCATTTGTCTTCAGCATCAGCAGAATTACTCGAGGCAGTCTTCTCAAAAGTTCTGAGATCTCTGAGAAATACTGAGATGCGTACATCTGCTAGAGAAAGTTAAAAGAGTGTCATGTTACTACCTGATAAATAATCATGCTGAGCATAAGTAACAAAGGAAAAGTAAATGCGATTAGAAGAATAAATAGATCTCTAGAAGCACAATCAATGGCATTCAGGGAAAACAATCACCTGTAGCTCCGAACGGTCACTATCGCTGCCTTGTATAACCAAATGGTCAACAGCTGGGTCAACAACTCTATTCCATGGCCTCATGGTCAAAATTCCTGCAAATAGTGCATAAAGGTCCTCCCCAGCTCCCAGCTTGACACTATTTTCCTTTATTGCTTTAGCATCGGCAAAAACCAGTGCCTGTATTAAAAAAAATGTATAAACATTACACACACTCGTCTATATCGCATTATGCAAGCAAGCAACTTAATATACCTTCCAAAGAGCAGCATAGTTAGTCCTAGTAGACATGTCAAGCTCCTTATAGAGACCATGATCTAGAAGTACCAACTGTGGTTTTTTGTTACCTAAAGGATGACCATAGAAAGAACAGAGCAGAATGTCAATATCTCCACAGAGAACAAAAAACTTAATATGACATCTTTTGCTTTCATATGTGAACCTGTGTAAAACTTGCGCTTTCAACAGGGCACAACTTTGAAAGTCAACAAGGGGGACAAATTTAAACAGAAGAAGAATCTCAGATACAAGAAAAAAGCATCAGAAAAGGAGACTTGAGATTCTTATGGACATCAAACTTGTTCTTGTATTTAGCTGCTTGTGATAAAAATAATGGCAACGATACAAGAACCAACTTACCAAGGAACATGCCAGGTGGATGTTGGGAGACACATTCCCAAAGTTTTCTAATTGTTTACAATAACAAAAGTTGACATTTAATTTGTTGTTAGTGATAAGAAATGGACTTTCCCATTTTACAAACAAACTCGTTTTCTGATGTGATCAGAGCATTAGAAATTTAGCATAACGTAATGTGAGTACGCCAAAACAACATGACAATATCAGAAACGTATATCTAATAAGATGGAATCCCACAAACCCGGAAGACACCTTTTCCCACCTTTAGTGATATCTGAACTTCTATTTTACAATTATGAGGAAACAAGTTGTCAAATCACGTAAATGGTATACAAACACATGAAGGAAAGCAGGTCACCGAAAGCTCCTGGCAAGGCATAGACGAACTAAGCAAATTGGCAGCATGTGGATCACCAGGGACAAACCCATGTTTGAACAATCATTTCAGCCACAAAAAGCTTGACTGACCTGGCGAAACGTTGAGCCAAAGTCAATCAAGGTAGTTTGTGTTTTTTATATCATCAACCATCATTTTCCACCAGCCATGTAAATTACTCAATTCCAAGTAGTCTAAACCATGGGACAACCTCGAACTCTTTCCTGCAGACAAATTAAAAGGACGTTTTCATAATCTTACAGTGAATTTAAGAAACCAATTAAATCACTCTACTTGGTTTAAACGACCTCCCCGCCATCACTCTTTGCCTTAAATTAATTGAAAAATTTGTGTGGTTGTAACAATGCTTCTTAACTTTTGCATGTACTGCATGTTTGGCAAATCAAAATAATGATTCAGGCAACTTATTCTTTCCAAAGCAGTTGCCTGAGAAGTACATCAAGCATTAAAAGAATATTTGAACGTACCAGCTTTGAAAATTCACTTGTTCGTGAAGAATTCCAAGCTTCTGATTAATGTCTTCAAATCATTTATTTGTGCACCGTCCATATATTCCATGATCAACAACTTTGAGGTACGTAGGTTCCAATATACTTATTTGGTTGTTCCATATAACACATAGTCTGCAAGTGGGAGATAGCTTCCGAAAGTTATCCCACACCTTTCTCACTATTCTTTCGCTCTCAACCAAGAAGTATAGCTCCTGATAGCATATTCAAGAAATAGCAATCATGTGATACAACTCCCAAACAATAATTGCCATAACAATTACTGAATGTACATATGAGAACTGTTCCTCCGTGATGAACAGATTTACAATTTATATAGAACATTCTTTTTTTTTTTTTTTATAGGTGAACTTGTCAGTATAATGGTCTCACTAATCACTTGCCCATCTTAATCCCAACTGAAAAGATTCCAATCTTGAGAATAGATGGAAAAACATCCAAACCTTCCAGGGTTTACAAAAACAGCACAAATAAACACCGAAGAGAGAATAATTCCATTACAGTGCCAGCACCTGGAAAAGGA
>JAGVVM010006915.1:0-16924 GCA_019149425.1 Psidium friedrichsthalianum
AATATTGTACGAAGGATTGTGAATCCTCACGAAGACGGGAGGTCTCGAGCTTATGTGTTGGATAGTACGAAGGATTGTGAATCCTTACAAGTTACAAAGACGGGAGGTCTCGAGCTCACATATTGGATAGTCCAACGTCACCATCAACAGTAGCTGACTAAAACGTTCTCATCGCTTTAACTTGTGCATATCATTCATAATTGCGAAACCGTTTTTTTTTGTCTGAATTTATCCTATTCTATTTTACTGTATAAACCACAATATCTACATTATATATCGTGTGCAGGTTGCTAAATCTTGCTCTCTCCTCACGCATCCTAGGGATTGGCAACAATTATTGCAAGTGCTCAATCACATGAATTTAAAGGCTATAGCTGCTATATTAGCATAAGGGTGAATAAACACTTTCGTTTGGCTTTCCTTATTTCGCGAAGATAAATAGTGAGCAATTTTAGGATTAAAGGTTTAATCTGCATTTTTTCAAGTAATAAATGTGCAAAATTATTACTTTATAAAAAGCTTAATTTGTTAATAAATGAAACTTTAGCGCAATATGTAAATGAAACAATCCTCTCATTGGTAATACTAAATTTAGTCGCCAATACGAGAGAATCGATAGTGATGTTTTTCTCATAAATTTAATCCATCGTGTTTAAAAGAATTGACGAAAATTGTGATGGAGTCAACTTGGTCTCCACAAGGTTTTTCATTGGATCGATAGATCTCCATGCATTGTTATGGAACAAAAAAAACAAGGTAGGACAGGGCCAAAAAATAAGACAATTAAAAATGCGAGGCCTATTCACGAATGACAAATGATGTTATTCAAGAAAGGGAGAGAATAGAGGAGGCAAGAGACTCGGACCTGTTTGCTCAAACTTGGTTTGAAAGTAGGTTTGTAATAGACTCATTAAAACTCATTTTTTCGGGGCTTTTTCTCATTAAAAACCATCATGACCCTTATTTTAAATTTGAGATGCTCAATATTTAACCCGCTACAATAAGCGACCATACACAACAGCAAAGAGTTACATTATCAATAACATTAGCAATTTCATGTCTATACACGACCCTTTTTTTCCAATAAAATTCTATAGGTTTTTGACAAAATGTCTGTTCATGCGGATAATGTCATGACTTGTAAATTACCAAATATTAGCATAGTTTCAAAAAAAATTATTTAATTAACAATGTCGGAAGAAGGTAATAAGATAGGGTTAATACCACGAAGAACTCCAAATTGGTACATCTATGACAAATTTACCCCCAAACTATTTTTTTTAATAACAAAAAACTCTAAACTAGTGCATTTGTGATAAATTTATCCTCCGTTAGTTTTCGTTAAATTAACGTCAAATTGCTGAGTTGGATGGCATGTAGTAGTTCACGGGTGTACCAGTTTGGGATTTTTATCCTTTCTTTATTATAGGTGTATCAAATTTGAATTTTTCGTGTTATTAACCCAATTTATCGAAAGATAAATTTTTCACAAGTATAATAATTTAGGGTTTTTGTGATAAAAGAATAGTTTGAGATAAATTTATTACAAATATATCAGTTTGAAGTTTTTGGTGGTCAAAAAAAGAGTTTGAGGTGAATTTGTTACAGATATACCAGTTTGGGGTTTTTTGAGATTAAAAAAATAATTTTCGATAAATTTGTCATAGGTACATCAGTTTGAAATTTTTCAAGTATTAATCCAATAAGATAAAGCCACTTAAACTGTCCTTTTTTTTTGGGTGGGTGGTGGGTGGGGGTGGGGTTGTTGTGGGGTGGGAATAAGCCACCGAAACTGTAAGTGCCAAGAAAAAGGTGTACGAAGTTGTGTTGAACTTATGCGATGTAAAATGATGTAGTGTCTCAAGCCGCGTTGGCACTACCTCGCCGGGTGGTTCGGGAATAGGGGATTGTCCCCACTGTATTATAATCTATCCGTGACTGCCGAATCGGGACTCGCCACGTCACATAAACATTGTCGCATAAGCCAGGCAACAAATCCGCATGTGTGCATCCGTAAAAGCAATGGGAACCCAACATTATCTTCGAAGTATGCTTATTGGGGTAGATACCATTATTCACACACACACACACCCCCCTATAAAACTCGATCATTCCATTACTTCATTCAAAAGCCACAACCCTAACCATCCTCACCCTTCTCCCCACAAGCCTCTTTTGTTTTCCGACATTTAGTTCCTCAACCATGAAAAGAAATGGTGACAATGGAGTATCGACAATGAGCTTGGACGTGGCAAATTGCCTAATGTTCCTCTCGTGCGACGCCGACACCATGCCGAGGAGAACCAATTGTCACGGGTTGCCTTCGAGTGCAAGACTTGCAAGAACCAGTTCCTGCCGTTCCAAGCACTGGGAGGCCACCGAGTGAGCCACAAGAGGCTGAAGTTGTCGGAACCGAAGCTGGAGGATTGCACAGAGTTGAGGTTAGGCTTGACGGTGAAGCTCAAGATGCACGAGTGCTCAATTTGCAGGCTCAAGTTTGCGAATGGCCAGGCTTTGGGTGGTCACATGCGGAAACACAGAGCAAACGTTTTGAGCGAGGTCGCGACGAATGTGACCTCAGGAATCCCAATTTTCAGGAGGTCCAACAGTAATTAAAGTAGGGTTATGAGTCTAGACTTGAACTCGAGTCCTCTTTGAGAATGACTTGAAGATCTTGCTCGGCCAGCTAACACCGGGGATATTGATCAACTGATGAGTTGACTCTTATTGATTCTCTTGATCTGACTTCATTTCTTTCATCTTTATTTCTTCCTTATTTGAGTTTTCTTTTACCTCTAATTGATTTTCATTCATTCATTTTTCCATACAAATAAAGACTCGCTAGAAAGCAATTGATTGTCGTGTATTAGACTTGTCAAAATGGGTCCGAAACCCATTTACTAACCCACAATCATTTAAATGGGTCATAACAAACTTAGCAGGGCACCATAATGGGTCTATAAAATAAAGATGCCAAAATAATGAATTATAAATGGGCCTATTATGAATCCGTTTACAACCCACTTAAGACAATCTGCCGTTTGCCATGCCGCCGACCGATTTATTGCATGGTCACGTTGGTCTATGATCTACACCTCTAAAACTTTAAACCAAGCACCATTGTCGCTCATCATCGAACCACCACCAGATTCGCCAATCGTTACCACCCAGGACTGTCGGCAAGCAATACCCATCTCTATGATCAACCGCTTTAACATTACCACCTGCATGACCTGATTTAAAACAAGCAGATAAAGGGACACACAAGCCTTCTCCAATGGCCATTCAATGCATTTCCGCTCCTATGAGAAAATAAGCTTGAAAAACGATGACACGATTTAAAACAAGCAGATAAAGGGACACACGAGCCTTCTCCAATGGCCATTCATCCACTTCCGCTCCTCCACATGAGAAAATAAGCCTGAAAAACGATGCAAAGAGGGCGGTCGATGTCTTCATCTTGTTCCTCCTCGTCTCTCTCCTAGCGTATTGGCTTGTGCACCTCGAGGACGGTGGGCTCGAATGACGGGTCGCGCTCGTGTGCCAGTCATGGTTCCAAACTCCTCAGCGCCAGATCGACTAGTGCAGCTCGCTATTTCTTTCTTTCCGTCGTCTTGAATACTCTGGATGGTTTTCCTTTCGGAGTTTGTATCGACGATAGTGTTAGCGCGAAGAACTAATTTTCTGGAAACATTCATTCTCTTTCATTTCGTTTCCAACTTTAGCAATTTTGTTTCCAAAAAGCTTGCAGGTCTACTCAGTCCATGTTCTCTGTTCTTGCTCTCTTTCAATGAGGAAGCTACTGGTGATGATTGTTGGCTAATGGAGATCGGAGTGTGACCGAGAACAGAAGAGAAGAGAAGAGAATAGGGAGAATTGTCAAAGAAAAAACCAATGCGTCCGGTGGGCCAGCTACGGGCGGACAGTGGCGGCAGCAGTGATGGCATTGAGTGGCTGTGTCAGGTGGGCAGGCGGCGGAGGTGGGGGCCATCGGCCACGAAGCTAGACCTCGCACGCGGTTAGTGAGGGTCGGGCCACCCTCGCCGGTCTTAGAAGGAAAAAAAGGATCTTAATAAAAATAAAAATAAAAAATCATGTTTTTAAAAGAAATAAAAATAAGAAAATGCATTTTTTTAATCATAAAAAATATAAAAATTGTCACAATGATTAAATATAAAAGAGTTTTAGTAATATGAGTCAGGTTGGATATAAATTGAGTATGTGTCAAGAAATTTGCACTACCTATAAATGGGTCATAAATAGGTTAATATATCAATTTGGGTCGGACTATTTATAACCTAACCCGACTCAACCGTTTGACAGGTCTGTTGTGTATACATTGTCATTGGCATTCTCGTTGTGAACTTTGAAGAGTATTTCCGATTATCTCTTCTTCTTTTTCATTCCAATGACCTTTCAAATGTCAACTTATTCGACATTGTTTTCGAGTCCACGTTCGATAAATGAATGTTATACAAAGTTAAGAGTGCTGATAACGTTTCGGCCATCTTACATCTTGACGGAACTGCACGCGGTGTTTCACGTCCAATACCAGGGCTAACATGGACCAGTCTTGCAGATCTAGCATTTAGCTTTGGACATTTGACCCGAGTTGGAAGGCCAGATAAGCATTTAAACAAGTGGGGGCATATCTGAAGGAAAGGGCATGCAAAGTCTTGGCTAGAAAACATCAAAGGTCATAAAATATATGCGCGCGAGAGGAATAGACATGATGCGAGACGCCATTGAGCTAGTAAAAATTTGGGGTGTCCTTTTGTTTTTTTGTTTTTTTTCCTCTTTTTTTTTTTTTGTCTAAAGGGTGTTCTTCATTATCGAGTACTAATCATTGAGCTTTTTAAAGACTTTTACATTACCACGAATTCAATTCGACCAACATCAGAAGTTGCTAAAGTGGACACTGGTTATCCTGCATCATTTGGTCAAAATTGACACGAACGATTTTACGATTTTTAAAATTTTTTTGAATTGGTATTTTTTTCTTGTCATTTTCTTTTTCCTACTTCCCTTCACCGGTTGCCGAGGTTGGGACCCTCAATTATGACCTCGCCTTGCATAGATCTGGTGAGGGTATCCTGGCCCTCGCCTTCTGGTGTAGGAATATATGAAAAAAAGAAACAAGAAAAAGGAAACAAAAAAAAAATCAGCACATATTACAAAATTGCTAAAATTTCCACATTGGCTGCAATAGTCCTACTTGGCACAACTGGGTACATCGATGTTAGCGACGTTCGTGTAGCAATTTCAAATTAAAATTGGCCTATACGATTACATCGGCTATCATTTCAAGGCTTGAGTCGTGTTCATCCTACAGTCGGTATGCATACTAAGCGAGAAACATTAGAATCTAGGTATTAAAACATAAATGTAGGATTTCCACCAAAGCCGACTACATCGGATCACGATTCATGTCGGGATCATAATTAACGTGCCAAAGGAGGGTAAGAAAGGACATGAACAAGCACGAAGCATTTGGGCCGGAAACAACGTTTGGGCCGTTCAGAAAATTGTAAGTAATTAACCCAACAAGATCTTGAGGGAGAACACCAAGTCCATTATGGATATAAAAAAGAAAAAAAAACCGAGTCCATTGAAATACTGGGCGCAAATTCTACCTTGAGCATAGTTGAGGGTCAAAATATTTATGGAGTAGATATTGGAAAATATAATTAAGTGATTTGATTATCGAACTGGAGATCGATGTCAAAGGTATAATGAACGGGGAGAAAAATAACAGTTCAAAAAACTCTCAAGAGGCAAACTAGAATACGTATGTTGGAAGGCACGCTATATGCGCGTGCATGATTGTAAATGGGTTACATATGTGTCACGCCCCGAACTCGGCGGACAACGCAACATCCCGCAACTCATCAATCGGCCAATGAGAACGACGACTCGAGATTCGTCGCAGCACAATCGACAACTTTAGATAATACGCTAACGGAGGCAAATCACATCCATACATACATAAAGAATGGGTAGAGAAGAGAGACAGATCAACATACAAAAGGCATTTCATTGAAACGATAAAACTAGCGTTTATGTACAACCTTCTCAAAATAAGGACACCACCAGTTGTCCTATGCTAACAAAAGGAGTGAGTAAGGCCTACAAATTTATACATCCACATCGCTCCAGTTAGATGAGGGTAGCTCCTCGGGCCGGACTCCTCGGGCATCGATGGATCACTGTCCCTCGGATCCTCAAAATCTACTCCATCTATCTTCATGAGACCCAGCAATCCACTCATGACTAGGGCTTAGGGTATGAAAATGGTTTGACAACAACAGTGAGTTGAAACTTAGCAAGCTCGCCACTAAACCTCGCTCATGGTGAAACACACACTTGGGTCAACCTTAAACATTCACCTCTAGGTTCTCAATTCGCCACCACTTAACCCAACTAAACATCTACTCAAAGGTCCACACTTGGATTTATCATGGAGCAATCAAGTAACATGTAATTTACTATCCAAACCACGACAATCATACGTGAATGCACAGGCACGACATGCTCAAGTTCATTTTCTTTTATTCTGCAGCACATTCAATTGCATGACTCATTCAGCCCATGCTCAACCCACAAGGTAGCTAACCAAGACCCAGGTTGGCACAACCCCTTTTGCCTGTGTACCAGCAAGTACGCCTCCCTCGCGCACAAGACCCAAATACATTGCCTTTCTCGGTGCCTTAACTAGCAAGGCATCAAATCCAAGACACGGGTTGGCACCTCTTATCACTCCAGTTATCCCGTGCCGTGCACGTTCAGGTGCACCATCCTTATCCCACCAATTTCCCCCCTCACTTGGGCGCACCCTCCTACCGCTCGATTTTATTTCATTTCGCGTGCCACATGCTCATGTCATCTATGCATGTCCACCATACATATATATTTAATTCACTACCAGACATGTTCAAGACAATTTTCCCCAACATCACGCATAAAACATTTTAAGCAGGCAGATAATTCGTTCAGGTAAAAGCTCATCATTTCAAACGCATGGGGGATTCATGATTCGACACTTCACTATAGCAACTATCTCATGTAAACGTACGTTCAGGTTTACAAATAGCACATACAAGCCATGAACCATGAATAGATCCACTTTTTTATGCTCGAAACCCGGTATTCTTAGGCTTTACCCCTAGGTATCACACATAACACTTGAGGGTAGCCCTAGACATCACTTGGATAGCATATTAGAGGTAAGATCAGCAACTAATGACATCTGAACAACAACCACAGCGAACGAGCCACACATTCCAATCATTTTCTTACTCTAAACACTCCCTAGAACCCATCTAGAGCTAAGCCAAGTCATGTACAACAATCCTACTCAAGACTTAGAAGTTATGCTTACCTCAACAAGATTTGAGCAACTTGGGAACGGGCCGAATGAAGGCCGAACGACGGCGATTCTCGGCGGTGCACTGGCGGACGAAAATGGCACCAGCAAACTATGGCGTTGGAAGGCTAACCTTGGCTAGTCAAGAGTGATTTCTAGGCCTAAAAATGAGAAGAAATGGAGTGAACGAAAGTCACAAGACTACCGAAGCGACGGTAGCTCCCCGGAGGCTCATAGCGTCGACGGGCGGTCCGTGGAGGCCATGGAGGAGAAGCGAGCTGATCAAGGGTCAAATGAACATAAGAAGGGTCTCTAAAGACTCACCTAAGTCGAGCAAGGCCAAGGAAGACTTGGCGGGGTGGCCAAACGGCGAGCAATAGTGGGCGGACAGTGGCAACGGTTCATGGCGGATGGCGATGGAACTTCAGGCGGCCAAGGAAAGAGGGAGAGGAAGAAAGGAAAAGGAAATGAAGGAGAGAGGGTGTATTGGTCGAAAATGAGGAAAGGAAGAGTAGAGAGAAAAAAGTCTTGTAATTATTTGAAAGATGTGAGTGGAGCGGGTAGGATTAGATGAGTGAAATGAGGGAAGTGACACTTGATTGATTTGATTGACCTTTGATTGATTTGATGGTGCTTTGTTGGAGATGACCTGACAAGATCTTGATTAATGTGACGGATCTGATTGATTTGACAATTGACGAGATAGTTTCCTTGGGTTCGTGCAAAATACACTGATTGGGCTAGAGCGCGAACGGACTCATATGCGCGACTACACTAAACTGACATTCTTTCTAAATCATAACTATTTCTACTGACTATCGAGGGAGTCCATTGCAAATCGAGGGCAAAACGGTCATTCACAAAGTATTGCCTCATTTCTTTAAATTCCGAAGCAAGTCGGCCCACTACTAAGCTATTTGGGACAACGTCCAAATTTCCAAAGTGATATTCACGAAGAGTCGATTGTCCAAATTCAAAATTCATTTCGTCGCCAAATTCACCAGATACAACTTCAGCGAATGCTTAGACCAACGGGCAGATGCTAGGAGGTCTTAGGTAGGCTTTCCCTTTTGATTAGTCGTCTCGAGGTGATCAGTCTCAAGTGAGATTTAACTAAAGTGCATCGCTGAAATATATCCATTCTATATTACAAATCTCGAAAAACGGGTCGAATTTTTAGAATGTCATAATATGAACATGAAAAGAATGATAGCATTTTAAAGAAATTACTGATTATTTGACGAGGTAAATGTAGCGGGTAGAAAAACAAAAAATTGTAGCGGGTCAACGTTACATATAAATGAGTTGGGCGACCATATCCACTTGTGGCTTAAGATCGATAGCTATAGATATGACAATCAAGTTCATTTATTGAGCTCTGCACGATCTTTTGTATTTTGATGTGGTTTTATTAAACAAAACAAAAAATAGAGAGCAAGCAATGTGCATTCACAATCAAAATACATGGTAACAAATGATGATTGAATAACAAGCATTTGTTACACCTACTTGAATCCTCTAAAGATCTTGACCTCATGTGCCCTGTTTTGAAACACAAGTGATAAAGATTTCTCCAGGGCAAAATAATAATAATAACTCTCTGGGGTTTTGTTCCTTGAGATCTGATTCATCGAGAATCGTGCAGACGTGCAAGGGCATAGTGATGTCTACCTCAGTAAGTTCAAATTGCCGTGAAAATGATGGAATAACTTGTTCAATCACGTAAGATCGAGCACGAATTTACTATTCTAATCAATCTAGTTTTCGAAATCTGCCATTGACGTCAAAGATGGGTACGCAAAAGCACGTATATCTCAGTTGCCGGAAGGGCTTGCTTCATTGTTTATCCTAAGTCAGAATTAGTTGTAACCAAGATCTCATATTGTTTCGGTGTGAAAATACTTTAATGGAGTCCGACGTAGCTGCTCTTGCCTGTTGCGATGGAGCTGTACATTCCCTGTTTAAATTATGGGACCATGACCTCATATCATATAATATGAGTTCTAAAGAAATGTTTGCGATCTAGAAATTAGGCTCGATTTGGAAAATCTATGGAGGATCAACAGATACGGCACTTCTATCTGTGTTACCATTTATTCATGAATGGATATTTATAGGGTACAAAGCTTGTATGACCTATATATTGCACGGCTACGTTTAATCGCGGAAAATAACAATGGATGTTTAAAAAATACATGATGCATGTGGTTATAGCTAGAAGTTGCATTGTATCGTGTCTATGGCTTCAGTCTCTATCCTAGCAGAAAAGGCACACTCGTGTTTGTGCAAAAAAATGAGGAAAATACCACTATTTTCAATACAATGGAAGGATAGAGAAAAAAAAAATCCGATATTATCAAATATCCACATCCCTGTATAGTTATCCGACAAATTTGCTATTATGCATAGCCCCACCTTTGAAATTCATATTCTTTCTCTCTTGGGAAGAAAGATCACCTACATCTTATTCTTCTCCCATCTAGAACGCGTGCAAAGGAACTACTTTTAGAAAATGAAATATAATTGTTGTAGGATGAGAAAGATGTAATTAATGTTATAATAAGATAGATTTAGGAATAAGGTGATGCTTAGAATTGATACATGACTTGATTAAATTAAATGTTTTTGCCTTAGATAGAATACATTGTTGTATTAGAGTATAGATTCATGGATGGCTTTATAGTGTCCCAAGGAGCTACCTTCTTGCTACGTGCTCTGTTTTAATCTCATATTATATGTACATACTCGGTGCATGTGGAAAACTGCTAAAAAAAGATGGCCATGCAGACACACAAGTGCATAAATACACTGGTAGGACACACCTATAGGGTATGACCTTAGACAGGTTCCACTACCGACATAGCAGCCAATAAGGTAATTCAGCAAGTTTGTCACGCGGCCTCATCATCCAAAGTATCACATCGTGGCTTCTACTGTCACATTGTGAGTTCGTCCTCGCTATTGATCTGAAAAGATTTTCAACCAACGAGGGTGAGCTGCAAGCTCCACGAGTAAAAATCTAACACCATGACAATTCAATCATCCAGCAAGCAAGCAACGCACATCAACCATAATAGGGCAAGTAAAGCCAAAGAATTGATAGAACTAAACCATTCAAGCTAACTACGCACTCATATAATGCCATCACCGACTTTCCCACATGAATTCATCCACGATCTATTGGCCGTCTCACCCAATTGATCTCGAATTCCACATTTCCAATGTCAATAGTACTTCATCCAACTCAAAATAGCTACACGCTGGCCAGCTCGGGGTTATTCACCCGTTCCCTTCGCCGGCAAGTAGAACCATGCACGGGCGATCATCAATTCGCCATCCACTACGACGATCAGTCCACCAATTTCACTCATTCAACATTCAAGAGAATCAATTAAGCGGAGAGATACGAGATGCAAACACTTTAGTGCATCACATACCCAATACCGAGCCTATTTCACTCTCACCCACCTCGATCCATCGCTTAATTCGACAATCGATCCACCAATTCCACTAAACCGACACTCAAGGAAGTCCATCAAATGAACAGAAGCCACATGCAAAGAAGATCGACAAATCAAACAATAAACGGGCTAGAAATCTACTTGCCTAAAGCCTAATGAACGAAGACAACTACGGAAGCATCGCCACACAGCAACCGAGCTTCATCCTTCCTCCTTCTAGAGCGGTCAATATTGGTCAAAGACCCATATTTGACTCATATTTTGCATAAAATGCGTCTTATATAGGTCATTAACTTTTGAAGGACTCACAAAAAATGCGTCAAAAAGGTTGAAGTGAAATTAAATTGGTCAAAACTGTGCCATGTATAAAACCCATTTTTGACCCATATTGGACCCATTTTCGACCTATAACTCTCATAAAATACAAATGGGCCTAGGGCCTCAAAGCCTAAACTTTCTTCTTATTATTTTTTTAATTTTCTATTTTTACAAATGGACCCATGGTGCCGTCCGCTGATCGCCGCTGCCGTCGCGGTCGCCGTTCGCCGGTCGCCGCCACCGTCGCGATCACCTTCTGCGAGTCACCGTTTGCTGCCGCCTACAGTTTGCTGCCGCTCGTCGTCTGCCGCCATCTACATCACCGCCCACCGCCGCCACCCGCCGCCGTCGTCGTTGCCCGCTATCTGCCTGCCGCCGCCACCGTTGCTCGCTATCTGCCGGTCGCCGCCGCCGTCCACCGTGGCGAAGAAAAATGAAAGAAAAATAAAATAAATAAAAAATAATAATAAAAATATTTTAATAATAAAAATATTTTATTTTAAAAAAATAAAAAATTCTAAAAAAATCAGAAAAAATTAAAAAATTTTAAAAAATAGAAAAAATTTCACTAGATTTTTTTTTTTGCATGAAAGTATTTTAGTAATATCATTTTTTATTTTATTTAATAAATTTTTTATTATTTAATTTTGTTTTTTATTTGATGTAAAAATTTTATCCGATAATATGTACATGTGAAAAGCTTAAAATAAATTAAATGAGTTATATAATTTTTCTTAAAATATTAGTGTGATTTGACAATATAGGTCAAAATGGGTAAGGTTAGGTATGAGTTGGTCACGGGTTGAGTTGGGTATGAGTCATTGAATATGGGTCAAAATGGGTTAGACGGGTCAATATGAGTTGGACCATATTCAACCCGACCCGACCTACTCATTTGACACCTCTACTCCTTTGCACATCACGAGCAAGACCAGAGAAAGAGAGTGAGAGCTTGAGGGAGCCGTGGGGAGGAGAGCTTTGCCGAGAGAGAAATAAGAGAGGTAGAGAGGGAGCTTCTTGTAATCTTTGGGAGGCTTCAACTAAAGAGAGAGAGGAGTGAGAATGGTGGCCTATTTATAGCGGAGAAGGCTTCATGCATGTGGGACACTTGTCCCAGGTGTACGCCACTTGTCCAATCTTCACGCCACTTGTCCTCTCATACAAGCTTCCACTTGTCTCGGCTCACTATGTCCCAAATTTCACTAGTTATACTAGTTTTCCACATCATTAACTCTAAAGCCAAAACTAACTATAGGTGCTCTCGTACTTCCATCAATAAAACTTCTGCGCCATTGACTGAAGTCCCATAATCCTCTGCACTAGTTATTTAAAAAACCCAATATCACTTTCACCACTAATCCAAGCCCGATAATGTTTGTTCCGCTTATAAACTTAACTTGGTGGAAAACAGGTCATCATAGACTTTTAATATAATAATTGGATTAAAAATTTCAAATTGAGATTCAACTCCCGGGTTTGCTTTTCTTTTTTTTTTATAATAGATGCATGCCTTAAGGTCTTCGTTGATCGAGTATTAGCACGTAAAATAGATTCACACTATAATCAAGCTAAGCATTTAAACTAAACGGTTGTGCGCTCAATTGCAAATATTATTTTTTAAGTATGTATGGGTTCCATTCGGGGCAAATGTGTGAGCATGTCAAGTCAACTGAAGGTGATGGATTTGATCATATTGAGCTTAGCTATGTGAAAGTACATGCACCATCAAGCCATTTAGCATTTTTTTTTTTGGTCGAAAGCTATTTAGCAATTGACTAACCAAAATTCCTTTTTTTTTTTCTCAATTGTGGCAGGGGTGCATCTGACCAACCTCAACTTGCTTTGATATAGAGACATTACCTCCAAAAAGTGACTGGTATATGTGGTTACCACACCTATGTCACATCCACTTTAATTATGCAGGTATGGTCAATTAGGCACGGAGGTTGGATTGCGAGTGTTTGGACTAGTTTAATGCGAGATTTGCTTTAGTCTGCAAAATAAGATAGTCAAGACATAAATTAGCATGTTTGATCAGTTGGCAATTTAATATTACAAGTGTCCTTGGCATCATTAGACGTGCTAAAGGTTAGAGATTGTCAGCAATATATTAGATTTTAGGTGTACGAGTAATTTTCATCTCTCCCATTGGAAAAAAAAAAATACAACATTAGTATTAAAACTATGGCAGGATGCTCACTATAATACTTTCTAGACGACCATTTATGTATAAAAACTTTCAAAAATCAATTATTAGTGACTCTGGTTTTTTTAAAGTCCTTATGTAGCATTATAAGGATAATGAATGCTCACGAGATTCATTTAAATGAATGGAGTTAAAAAGTTGTGGCACGAAATGATTAAAGTACATACTGTTTGTGTAGATTAGAAGGCTACACAAATAAGTAAACATTAGACAATATTAGTGGGTATTTCAAGATCGGTAGTTTGTCTTCTTAAGATTGAATTTCATGTCCTAAAAACAAAAAGTGTAAACGGTGGTTTTAGGTCGACCACATGAATTTCCACATTTTCTTGGTGCTTTGACTTTGTGATTGAAATTACTTTTCGTCCTTTTAGGTGAGGAAATGCGTGCCCAATAAGTCAATCATGTGTACAGGTTGACAAATGAAGATCCTGTTGTCGCCGCAATATTTGATCCAAACATTGCGATCTTTCTCATTTAATGTTTGCAAACTACAAGTGCTAGATAGTCGTGGCGCAAAGTAATCATTTGTCGGTTCCTATTATTAGTCAAAGCACGGCATCTGGTGATTGGTCTAATGATGAAAGAATCATCTTTTTTTTTTTTATACAAAATTTACGATTTCAATTCACCTGGTTAGCGAACCTTTGAACGACTCGAGTTGCATTGCATAGTTATAGCATAGTTGTATCTCAAAAACTTGCTGGATGTTGGTAATCTTGAGCAACTGCAGTGACTGTGACATCCGAATTTCACTGTCTCGATAAGATAAATAATATTAGATTGTCGAGGATTGAGGAAAAAAATTGGACATCGCTGAAAGGTTTGAAATAGCTAATTGTTTGGAGTGCAGAGAAAGGAGGCAAAAAAAAATTAGAAAATTTCTGTCGAGTCCTCGATTGTCAGATTCAGTGGCTAGGGGTGTGAGATGAATTTAGCGAAGTCAGAACAATTTTCCGAGATCATGCTCGAGTCATTTTCCCTTTGCGTTGAGCCAAAATAACACGATTCAGTCACAATAGTCCCGTTTTGGCCACAGGAAATATTGAGGATTGGACCAGTCAAACTTTCGCTCTCCAAGTTTTGACCAGAGTGGATAGCTTTGACCACCTTTGGTCAAATCGATGAATAGTAAACCGAGATATTTTATTATTTATATTATTTTTTTTCTTTTCTCCAAATAATGGGTTCTTCCTCCTCTTAGTCTTAATCATTCACGACAGAACCCTCACCCCTCACTATATTTTCAATTTTTTTTTTGTTTTTTTTTTTTATTTGTATGTTTTTTTCCACCATAGAAACCACTTTTTCTTTTTTCTCCCTCTCTTCATTTGGCTCCAAATTCTGGCTGCAGACTTCAACCGGCCGTTGACAAAATCTGTAAGTTGGATTCTCGCAATTTTTGGATATGTTGTAGTTCATGTCTTACGGTTCTAACCAACTTGAGTCGCCTCAATCCGAGGTCGTTTGACCATTCAAATGTATTTTTCTCGTATCAGTCGACGAAACTGTTTCTGGGTGCCGAATTCTGTTTTAGCTCTAATTGATTTATATCGACCCCTGCTGCCCCTAGATCTCATTTCCATGTCAAATATATGATTTCTAGTTCGTTTTGATGCGGTTCCAGCCCCTGAAACAGCCCCGGTTTGGATTAACTCCACCGGAAATCCGTCGTCGTTGTTGTGCTCCGCCGTGCGTCGCTATCATCGTGCTTCCAGCCGCTTTCTCAGCCCTGTTTCAGCTTCGTTTAGGTGAGTTGTCTATCTCTAAATCTCGAGTAGGCATTGGATTTTCATGGATGACTCTAGGAGGTGATCCGAGGTAGTCGTTTAGAAAATTTGAGGATTTGGCAGATATATGGGTGAATGGTTCTGTGTGAGGATATGCTGCGCTGTTCGCACTCGGTTTAAGGCTGATTATATTCGTTTGAGCTGATTTTGTATATAGAGGATGACTTGAGGTGGTTGAGACATGAATTTTGAGATTGGTCAATTGGGGTGGAAACGGACAATTAATAAGTGGGTCGTAGTCGTGACACTTTGAGGGTTGTACATGGGTTGAAAAATACATGCTATGGGCTGGTCATGTAGAATTGTGGCATAGATTGAGTCCCTTATGAACTTCAAACGACCGCAGCCTGATTGAAAGCAGAGAAGGAGTAATTCTTGTGAATAATTGTGTGAGAGCCAAAGTGAATGGCTCAAAAACAAGTTGGGGCAAGGATTTGATATGACTGTGTCTACTTTATAGAGCCTGAGTTGTAATGTTGTGAACTGTGCCTCGTAGTGTCTACATTGTCCATTCCTTTGAATTATGCCTGGTTGAATATCTTGCGAATTGTGAATCTTGCATGCTTAGAGTTCGTCTAAGAGTATCTGGTATCCTGAGCGAGATTTAGAGATGAACTTGCTGAGCTGTTAGCTCACCCCTGTTGGGGCATATCTTTTCAGATGTGTAGTTTAACACTGGATCGAACGATGTGACGATGAGGCTAATGGAAGAGGCGTGAGAGAGATCACAAGTCGATGGAAGCAGGATATGGAAGTGTTAATGACAAGCGTGAGGTAGCGTCTGGGGCGCTACAGTGACTAGGTCACTAACCTCAGACGTCGGAGTCAGAGATCGTGTAGGTAGTTCGGGATTAATCCAAACATTACGTAGCGGTTTGAGACCCTTATTTGTTATGCTCAAAGAGAATTGCTAGGGTGATTGCCCCTCTTGGCCCGTTTTCTTAGTGGGGAAAAAAAAACCTGATAACTTGATTACTTCTCTTGGAAGACGGCAGAAATAGTTGCCTTCACGAGCGGAAAGAGTCTACTCCTTTGAGCTCATGCTCGAAACGAATCACCAAACACCACGTATTATTGACAATTGAAATGTACGTTCTAACGCTATATTACTTAGGAGAGGAAGAATGACACCTACATTATATTTCCACGGCAATCAGTTCGTTTAGCGGTATTAGAATCTTGTATCTTTGAGCGTATCAAATCTCTTTCCATCCCAATCCATAGTCAAAGTATGTTGTGTATTCCTAGGAAAAAAACTGGCTGGCCACTCTTTTGCCGTTATCTATGCATCTGGAATAATAAGCTTTCACTACAATAAGAAAACTGCTTGTTTTCTTTACTTAAGATACTAAGTGTTATGAGCTGATTGAGTTTAGGCTTTTATGAATATCGGACTCGTTCCTTTCTCACTCATGAAGCAAATTGAAGCATGCATAATTAAGAATTGAGAGTAATCGAATTGCATAATTTTTAAGGAGACCTGCTTATAGGACATCAAGGCGATGGAGCAAAGTAATTGCACATGAGTGATCGAAAAAGAAAAAAAAAGAAAAAAGAAAGCTCCCCATTCAGCCGGAACAGCAGCGTGCTGTCCTATCATAGAGTCCCGCTATTGTAATAAATGTTTGGCACAGTCTAGATAATTAATTCCTCGCTCATGGGTATTGATTAGTGTTTGTGGTCCAACTGGCTTTCATTTTGTAGGGATTTAGAGTTTTCAAATCATCAAATATGTTCATTCGGTTCTAAAATATCCATCGAGTTTCTTGTCACTGATCTTATTTTT